>CM042388.1:23201464-23441464 GCA_023634145.1 Thymallus thymallus | reverse complement strand
AATCTAACTACTTAACTATTTATCTGTACATGGAATTGTATATATACATTTTTTACTAATTTCTTTCTAATCTTTACAGGAGAATGCCACGGGCACTATCTGATGTGTGGAGACATTTCACTGCAGCTAATGTAGAAGGAAAATCTGTGTACATTTGCAAATACTGTGTCAAATCATATGTGAAGAATGCAACAAGGATGCCGAATCATCTGACCAAGTGCATAAAGTTCCCTCAGCACTCACAACAAGCAAACTCTGACAAAAGTCCCTCTACTTCTATTCGAGGTGAAAATGATGAATCAGACACCTTATAGATAGCAACAGCTCATGGTCCTCCTGGAATCAGAAGTTTTATGACTCAATGGAGGAACGTAGCCAGAGAAATGCTGATGAATGTCTTGTGTATGCAACTGGTTCACCTCTGATGCTCACAGGCAATGTGTATTGGAAGAGATTTCTGAATGTTCTTCGCCCAGCATACACCCCTTTAACCAGACATGCTTTATCTACTAATTTGCTGGATGCAGAGTTCAACAGAGAAAGCAGACTATTTCAATCAGCTCTGATGGTCGGATGTTCGTGGGCAAGGAATAATTAACAACATCACCTCCACCCCTCAACCAGTATTCTACAAGGGACAACAGACACACCGGTCTCTACATTGCAGATGAGCTGAAGGCAGTCATCAATGACCTTTGACCACATAAGGTATTTGCACTGGTGACAGACAATGCTGTGAACATGAAGGCTGCTTGGTCAAGAGTGGAGAAGTCCTACCCTCACATCACACCCATTGGCTGTGCTGCTTATGCATTGAATCTGCTCCTCAAGGACATCATGGCACTGAAAACAATGGATACACTCTACAAGACAGCCAAGGAAATGGTTAGGTACAGTGGGGAGAACAAGTCTTTGATACACTGCCGATTTTGCAGGTTTTCCCACTTACAAAGCATGTAGAAGTCTGTAATTTTTATCATAGGTACTCTTCAACTGTGAGTGACGGAATCTAAAAATCCAGAAAATCACATTGTATGATTTTTAAGTAATTAATTTGCATTTTATTGCATGACATAAGTATTTGATACATCAGAAAAGCAGAACTTAATATTTGGTACAGAAACCTTTGTTTGCAATTACAGAGATCATACGTTTCCTGTAGTTCTTGACCAGGTTTGCACACACTGCAGCAGGGATTTTGGCCCACTCCTCCATACAGACCTTCTCCAGATCCTTCAGGTTTCGGGGCTGTCACTGGGCAATACGGACTTTCAGCTCCCTCCAAAGATTTTCTATTGGGTTCAGGTCTGGAGACTGGCTAGGCCACTCCAGGACCTTGAGATGCTTCTTACGGAGCCACTCCTTAGTTGCCCTGGCTGTTTGTTTCGGGTCGTTGTCATACTGGAAGACCCAGCCACGACCCATCTTCAATGCTCTTACTGAGGGAAGGAGGTTGTTGGCCAAGATCTCGCGATACATGGCCCCATCCATCCTCCCCTCAATACGGTGCAGTCGTCCTGTCCCCTTTGCAGAAAAGCATCCCCAAAGAATGATGTTTACACCTCCATGCCTCTATTTATGTCTCATCAGACTACATGACCTTCTCCCATTCCTCCTCTGGATCATCCAGATAGTCATTGGCAAACTTCAGACGGGCCTGGACATGCGCTGGCTTGAGCAGGGGGACCTTGCGTGCGCTGCAGGATTTTAATCCATGACGGCGTAGTGTGTTACTAATGGTTTTCTTTGAGACTGTGGTCCCAGCTCTCTTCAGGTCATTGACCAGGTCCTGCCGTGTAGTTCTGGGCTGATCCCTCACCTTCCTCATGATCATTGATGCCCCACGAGGTGAGATCTTGCATGGTGCCCCAGACCGAGGGAGATTGACCGTCATCTTGAACTTCTTCCATTTTCTAATAATTGCGCCAACAGTTGTTGCCTTCTCACCAAGCTGCTTGCCTATTGTCCTGTAGCCCATCCCAGCCTTGTGCAGGTCTACAATTTTATCCCTGATGTCCTTACACAGCTCTCTGGTCTTGGCCATTGTGGAGAGGTTGGAGTCTGTTTGATTGAGTGTGTGGACAGGTGTCTTTTATACAGGTAACGAGTTCAAACAGGTGCAGTTAATACAGGTAATGAGTGGAGAACAGGAGGGCTTCTTAAAGAAAAACTAACAGGTATGTGAGAGCCAGAATTCTTACTGGTTGGTCGGTGATCAAATACTTATGTCATGCAAATTAATTATTTAAAAATCATACAATGTCATTTTCTGTATTTTTTTTTTTAGATTCCGTCTCTCACAGTTGAAGTGTACCTATGATAAAAATTACAGACCTCTACGTGCTTTGTAAGTAGGAAGACCTGCAAAATCGGCAGTGTATCAAATACTTGTTCTCCCCACTGTATATCTACTTATGATAAGGTAAAAGGTTTATGTTTCTGTCTCCATATGATATGGTAAATATATCCAATGCAAAACACATCTACATTTAAATGGTATTAATATTAATTTGCATATATTCCTGTTAATTCCCTTGGAAAGTTTCCACCTCTGAATATTCCCCAAAATGTGCAACCCTACTTGGAAACGAGTGTTTAAATCCTCGAACACAGATTAGCATCTCCACTGAGCAAAAGGCAAGGCATCACGTGTTTTTAGGTCTTAGGCAAGGTTACTCATTAGGTGAGTATACTTCGCTTAACCAACTCCACTACAATTGGAAAACATGCAGTTCTCAAACCCTGTCCTGGAGGATGATACAGTTGGAGTTGGAAGTTAATTGAAGTTAAGTTAGTCATTAAAACTCATTTTTCAACCACTCCACAGATTTCATGTTAACAAACTAAAGTTAGGACATCTACTTTGTGCATGACACAAGTAATTCTTCCAACAATTGTTTACAGACAGATTATTTCACTTATAATTCACTATATCACAATTCCAGTGGGTCAGAAGTTTACATACACTAAGTTGACTGTGCCTTTAAACAGCTTGGAAAATTCCAGAAACTTCTGATAGGCTAATTGACATCATTTGAGTCAATTGAAGGTGCACCCGTGGATGTATTTCAAGGCCTACATTCAAAGTCATTGCATCTTTGCTCGACATCATGGGAAAATCAAAAGAAATCAGCCAAGACCTCCGAAAAGAAAATGGTAGACCTCCAAAAATCTGGTTCATCCATGGGAGCAATTTCCAAACGACTGAAGGTACCACGCTCATCTGTACAAACAATAGTATGCAAGTATAAACACCATGGGACCACGCAGCCGTCGTACCGCTAAGGAAGGAGACGCGTTCTGTCTCCTAGAGATTAACGTACTTTGGTGCAAAAAGTGCAAATCAATCCCAGAACAACAACAATGGACCTTGTGAAGATACTGGAGGAAACAGGTACAAAAGTATCTATATTCACAGTAAAACGAGTCCTATATCGGCATAACCTGAAAGGCTGCTCAGCAAGGAAGGAGCCACTGCTCCAAAACCGCCATTAAAAAGCCAGACTACGGTTTGCAACTGCACATGGGGACAAAGATCGTACTTTTTGGAGAAATGTCCTCTGGTCTGATGAAACAAAAATAGAACTGTTTGGCCATAATGACCATCGTTATGTTTGGAGGAAAAAGGGGGAGGATTGCAAGCCGAAGAACACCATCCCAACCGTGAAGCACGGGGGTGGCAGCATCATGTTGTGGGGGTGCTTTGATGCAGGAGGGACTAGTGCACTTCACAAAATAGATGGCATCATGAGGATGGAAAATTATGTGGATATATTGAAGCAACATCTCAAGACATCAGTCAGGAAGTTAAAGATTGGTAGCAAATGGGTCTTCCAAATGGACAATGACCCCAAGCATACTTCCAAAGTTGTGGCAAAATGGCTTAAGGACAACAAAGTCAAGGTATTGGAGTGGGCAGAACTGAAAATGTGTGTGCGAGCTAGGAGGCCTACAAACTTAACTCAGTTACACCAGTTCTGTCAGGAGGAATGGGCCAAAATTCACCCAACTTATTGTGGGAAGCTTGTGGAAGGCTACCCGAAACGTTTGACCCAAGTTAACCAATTTAAAGGCAATGCTACCAAATACTAATTGAGTGTATGTAAACTTCTGACCCACTTGGAATGTGATGAATGAAATAAAAGCTGAAATAAAGCATTCTCTCTACTATTATTCTGACATTTCACATCCTTAAAATAAAGTGCTGATCCTAACTGACCTAAGACAGGGAATTTTTACTAGGATTAAATGTCAGGAATTGTGAAAAACATATTTGGCTAAGGTTAATGTAAACTTCCGACTTCAACTGTATATGGAAACAGTACACATACACACCCACAGCTCTGCCGCTGTCCATGGTTCTTATCATGACACAGTGGAGTAACCACTAGGTGCGTGCCCTCAACCAAATGTGACCGACCGCCTTGATTCGGTCTTATGTAGCAATATTTGAAATTGTGTTTTTAACAAAGCAGAGCTACAAAATTGCATGTCATACACTGCATTTGAGGAACAATGGGAAAGTAATTCTGCTTTGAAAGTTGATTAACTTGTAACCTCACTTTTGAGAAAATGTCCTTTGAATATTTTGTAAATGGCACGATCGCAGTTAGACAGGACCAGAGGTGCAGAGCTGTGGTGCAAAAACATTCATTTATTCAGGTAAGAATAATGATTTTGGACAATAAACCTGGAAAACATAAAGGTTTCCAGAGACCTCTCTGAACATAAATCCTTACAGTAACCTACTGGAGAGCTTCTTAGTCTACAACCATTCAGCATCATTCTTTAGCCCCACTCATCTCTTAAGCTTTAGCCCCACTCATCTCGTTTCGCTCTCGGAGCGTTCAGAGCGCATCACTGGACACTCTGGCCGATGAGTAGGGTTGATCCGAGCTTTCTGACCTCAAAACGGCAGTCAAGCACACAAGCTAACTGGCTAACATTGGCTAGGTTGCTAGCTACATCCAGACACAAATGAGAGAACATCCCACTGACCATTTTACTTGTCCTAGCAGAGCTGGTTAGGCTGTTTTCATGTTATCCAGAGCATTGGTGACTGTAACTGTGTTGCTGGCAACAATTTAATTAAGCTTTTTTGCCGACGTTTACTGACACCGGCCATATTCAACGGGTGTTGAGCGAAAGGGTTACTTGCATAGTGGAGTCTTTTAATAAAACATGTAGCTAGCTAGCTAGGTAAACAATTAACCATAATCCAAACTCATGCCGTTACTACCCTGCATGAATCTGCAGGTAGCTAACCAACCAGGTTTAATGTTAGCTAGCTAACATGTTAGTTAGGCTATAACTAGCAAAGCAAATGGCTCTGAGATACGAATAATAAGATCATACACATAACGTTAGCTAGTGAGCCAGCCAGCTAACATTAGCTAGCTAACAGTACACTTTAACTTGAAATTAAAAAAACTTTCTGTCAAAGGTAGAAATGTGTAATATCTGAAAATGTAGCTAGCTAGACTATCTTACCCGTATACATCATGGATGGACGTGTCTCCCTCACGGATGCCATGGTTGTCCTTAGTTTGAAGACATATACCGGAGACAGGTGTTTTCTCCATCTCCTTAGCTATCATACTCTAATTCCACTGATTTCAAAACCTGGTCCTCCAGAAAGTGGAGAGCTCCTCCAGAAAGTGGAGAGCAACACTTATGCAGTTTTACTATGCGATACATTAAAAAAAAACTGCGTTAGACAGGATCACCTACACAAACTGACCAGCTCAAATAGACAGAAGCGTGCTATATGGCAGACCAATTCGAACTCATCTCCAGCTCACTCATTATCTCAGCCAATCATAGCTAGCAGGAAGGTTGCTGTCTTTTTCTGTGGCTAAACCAACTAGGCACGGAATTTAATACAAGTTTGTTATTAAGGCACATGAAAGTTCACATGTTCCAGAAGGCACTTCTGCCCTAAAAAGTATTTAGATTTTTTTTTTAAAGGTTTACGTTTAAATGGCTCTCCTGTGATGTAGTGACCCGCGACATACGCCTAGTTTCCTGAAACAAGTCACAAATTGAACTGACTCATGAAAGGACACACATTCTAGAGCAATATGCATAAATTATTACTGAACAAAAATATAAACACAACATGTAAAGTGTTGATCCCATGTTTTATGAGCTGTTATAAAAGATCCCAGAAATTCTCCATATGCACAAAAAGAAATGTTCTTTCAAATTTTGTGCACAAATTTGTTTACATCCCTGTTAGTGAGCATTTCTCCTTTGCCAAGATAATCCATCCACCTGACAGGTGTGGTATATCAAGAAGATGAATGGAATGATCATTACACAGGTGCACCTTGAGCTGGGGACAATAAAACTGCACTCTAAAATGTGCAGTTTTGTCACACAACACAATGCCACTGATGTCTCAATTTATTTCAGTTGACTGATTTCCTTAGATGAACTGTAACTCAGTAAAATCAATTAAATTGTTGCGTTTATATTTTAATTCAGTATATATGCGTCATGGATACCGGAATTCACAGTGACTATTTTTGTGACATTCAGAACACACTGTAGGCTATGCTACCGGTATGTGTGTGAATGAGTAAGCTACCATTATATTTGGTCGATCGGTAAATTATTATGTATGATGCAGTTTGCTGCCAGGACTGCCAGCTGCCTCCTTTTTCTTGAACCCCGTTTTCCGTCGTTGTGTAAACGGGTTTCCCGCCACCGAATGATACAATAAAATACCGTTTTTCATCGGTTGAATCAAAGGCACAGCGAGGATAGAATTCATATCGCTACAAAATCAACCTCCCATGTATACATTTCCACTGAGTATTATCCTATACAAGAACGAATACGATATTAAATTAGGCTAAAGTCTTACCTCAGTCGCCATGTTGCCATGAGACGGTGAAGGATCTATCCTGTGGTGAAATAGGTGCTGAAATTGTCTGCTCGTGGGACAGCGCAGCTCGAGCTTCGCGGGGGGGCGGGAACACACTTGCGAAGCTTGAGCATGTGCGTGGGGAGAGAACAATGTAATCGGGTGATGAGAGAGAGAGAAAGAGAGGCAGATGCTCTGGGGTGAGGGGGAGGTTGGTAATTACAGAGTAGGCTAGTTCATAATTATGTGGATGGAGAAGAAAGAAGAAGAGAAGTTCTTAGATATGAAACTGAAGGACAGGAGTCTTCAAAGGTAGGCTGCTGTGTAAAAATACACCGAATAAAAATATAAACGCAACATGAAACAATTTCAAAGATTTTACTGATGGCTAAATTTCATAAAAGGAAATCAGTCAATTGAAATAACTGAATTAGCCCCTAATCTATGCATTTCACATGACTGGGAATACAGATATGCATCTCTTGGTCACAGATATCTTAAAAAAACGTGACACATCTACAACTGTAATCCCTGGCCTTTATTTTATTTTAGGAATTTAAACTTTTGAAAGTAAATTAGTTTTAACTTTTAATGCTATTTAATGTTTCTTCAGAACAAATATACATGTAGTGATGTCCTATGTTTGTATTGTATTGTAATTTGAAATTTTATAATAATAACACATTCAAATTGCCATCAATAAAATGCAATTGTGTAAGTTGTCCGTAGCTTATGCCTGCCCATACCATAACCCCACTGCCAGCATGGGGCATTCTGTTCACAACCTTGACATCAGCAAACCGCTCTCCCACACAACGCCATACATGCTGAAACTGGGATTCATCCATGAAGAGCACACTTCTCCAGCGTGCCAGTACCCATCGGAGGTGAGCGTTTGCCCATTGAAGTCGGTTACGTCGCCAAACTGCAGTCAGGTCAAGACCCTGGTGAGAACGACGAGCACTAGGTAAGATTAAGATTACCTAATACGTTTTCTGACAGTTTGTGCAGAAATTCTTTGGTTGTGCAAACCCACAGTTTCAAATTAAATCAAATTAAATTGTATTGGTACATACACTTGTTTAGCAGATGTTATTGCGGGTATAGCGAAATGTTTGTATTTCTAGCTCCGGCAGTGCAGTAAAATCCAACAATATCGAACAATTTCACAACATATACCCAATACACACAAATCTAAGTAAGGAATGGAATTTAGAATATATAAATATATGGACAAGCAATGTCAGAGCGGCGATTAAGATACAGTAGAATAGTTTAGAATACAGTATGTACATAATAGATGAGAAATGCAAGATATGTAAACATTATTAAAGCGACTAGTGTTCCATTTATTAAAATGGCCAATGATTTCTGGTCTATGTCTATAGGCTATAGGCAGCAGCCTCTAATATGCTAGTGATGACTATTTAACAGTCTGATGGCCTTGAGATAGAAGCTGTTTTTCAGTCTCTCGTTCCCAGCTTTGATACACCTGTACTGACCTCGCCTAGAGGAGTGAACAGGCAGTGACTCGGGTGGTTGATGTCCTTGATTATCATTTTGGCCTTCCTGTGACATTGGGTGCTGTAGGTGTCCTGAAGGGCAAGTAGTTTGCCCCCGGTAATGCATTGGGCAGACCGCACCACCCTCTGGAGAGCCCTGCGGTTGCAGGGGGTGTAATTGCCGTACCAGGCGGTGATACAGTCCAACAGGCTGCTCTCAATTGTGCATCTGTAAAAGTTTGTGAGGGTTTTAGGTGCCAAGCCAAATTTCTTCAACCCAGCCTCCTGAGGTTGAAGAGGCACTGTTGCGCCTTCTCCACCACACTGTCTGTGGGTGGACCATTTCAGTATGTCAGTGATGTGTATGCCGAGGAACTTGAAGCTTTGCACCTTCTCCACTACGGTCTCGTCAATGTGGATAGGGGGGTGCTTCCTCTGCTGTTTCCAGAAGTCCATCTCCTTTGTTTTGTTGACGTTGAGTGAGATTTCATCAGCTGTCCGGGTGGCTGGTCTCGGACGATCCCGCAGTTGAAGAAGCCGAATGTGGATGTCCTGGGCTAGAGTGGTTACATGTGGTCTGTGGTTGTGAGGCCAGTTGGACATACTGCCAAATTCTCTAAAACAACATTTGAGGTGGAAAATAAACATTAAATTCTCTCTGGTGGACATTCCTGCAGTCAGCATACCAATTCCACGCTCCCTCAACACTTGAGAAATCTGTGGTATTGTGTTGTGTGACAAAACTGCACATATCAGAGTTTCCTTTTATTGTCCCCAGCACAAGGTGCACCTGTGTAATGATCATGCTGTTTAATCAGCTTATTGATATGCCACACCTGCAAGGTGGATGGTTATCTTGGCAAAGGAGAAACGCTCACTAACAGCGATGTAAACAAATTTGTGCTCAAAATTAGAGAGAAATAAGCTTTTTGTGGAAATTGAACATTTCTGGGATCTTTTATATTAGCTCATGAAACATGGGACAATTTTCTTTTAAACTTTGTGTCAGGGGTGCAACTTTCACTGGGGACAGGGGGGGACATGACCACCCCACATTTTGCCCCCCCCCCCCCCCCCTCAGTTTTATCGTTGCACTGTGATACAAAAAAAAGCGGCATCTGTATGGGCCTGACTGAGGCCAGGTCACTGACCCACACTGGAGGGAGTGGGATGGCCACAGTCAGGTCCTGACATTCACAGGGTTGGTGTTGGGTTTTGGGTGATCCCCAATTAGAGGCAGCTGTCTTGAGTTGTCTCTAATTGGGGAGTCTATTTATGTGCACTTCACATCCACCTGCGTGTGGATCATTGTGTGTGTTCATGTGCCTATGTGTTTGCACTTAACGGTATTGCACGTTTGTTGTTTTGTTCGTGAAATCAGTTTAAATGAATATGTTTGCACCGACCTCGCGCTCTGCGCCTCGTTCCACATCCATGCACCGTGACAGAATGATCCACCACCAAGGGAACCCGCAGCGAGAGGAGGAGGAAAGGATGCATGGCACTACGGGCTTCGCGGAGGAGTGTGGACAGCACCGGCGTCGTCAGCGGAGAGGTATTTCAGGGTGGGCTGAGGAGGTATTTCGGGTGGGCCGAGGAGGACTACGAAAGGATGTGTTCGGTCTCCGTTCCCAGTACCAGATCTCCAGCGCGCTCCAGGCCTACCCGACCAGCACGCCTTCTCAGCCCGGTACGTCCAGCGACAGCTTCCCGCACCGACGGTACAGTGCGTGTTCCCAGTCCAGGGACCCCAGTACCAGCTCCACGCGATCAATCGTCGGTCAGCCACCCCAGGTTGGAAGATCAATGCCCACCACTTCCGCCTCCGACGGCCGATAACCGGAAGACGCCGGAGGGTTTCTTCGATCGGTCGAAGGAAGAACAGGCGAAGTGGTGGCTCTTCCCCCCGCGACCGAGCCCAACCCTCACGTTCGGGAGATCGAGGAGGCGGAGAGTTTTGAGGCCAGATCGGCGATCTGGAAGAAGCGTCTGGCTCACCTCTTTCCCGAGGAGAAGAAGGAGGAAGAGCTGGAGCTTCTCGCCAGGCCGGTGTCCAGTCCGGGACAGGCAGCCAGGTCGATTAAACAGCTGGAGCTGTCATCTACACTGCTGCCTGGGCTGGGCACGGCAGCTGATCCGCTTCAAAACTCGATACGTCCTCTGTTCGAGTCTCCAGTCCGACATCACCCGTGCCTGCTCCTCACCCAGACCACCGGTGCACCTTCACAGTCAGGTACGGCCCGTTCCTGCTCCTCGCACCAGAGCTCCAGTGTGTGTGAATAGCCTGACGTCTCCAGTGCCGGCTTCACGCACCAGACCACTGGTGCGCCTCCATAGCCCGGAGCCTCTAGCGACATCCCACAGCTCGGTGCCTCCAGCGACGGCCCACAGCCCGGAGCCTCCAACGACGGCCCACTGCCCGGAGCCTCCAGCGACGGCCCACTTTCCGGAGCCTCCAGCAACGGTCCGTAGCCCGGAGCCTCCAGCGAGTACTGAGGGGGTGTCCATCGCGCCGGGGTCCGGACAGGACCGTGCGTGCAACGCGGAGGCAGGGAGGGAGCTGCCTTCTATGCCTGTGTCACGCCCGAAGCCAGAGCCGGAGCCTCCACCAATGACCTCCCCAATACTCCACCCTTTCCCCCCTTTTTGTGTTGGGACTTTGTGTCTTTTGGTAGGGAAGGAGTATCGCAGTCGGGAGCCCGCGCCTTAGGGCGGGGTACTGTAAGGGCCTGACTGAGGCCAGGTCTCTGACTCCCACTAGAGGGAGTGAGATGGCCACAGTCAGGTCCTGACATTCACAGGGTTGGGGTTTTGGGTGATCCCCAATTAGAGGCAGCTGTCTTGAGTTGTCTCTAATTTATGTGCACTTCACATCCACCTGTGTGTGGATCATTGTGTGTGTTCATGTGCCTATGTGTTTGCACTTAACGCCATCGCACGGTATTGTAAGTTTGTTGTTTTGTTCGTGAAATCAGTTTAAATAATTATGTTTGCACCGACCTCTCGCTCTGTGCCTCGTTCCACATCCATGCACTGTGACAGCATCAGTGTGCTTTAGGACTGCTGGGACACCACAGAGCGTGTGGACAGGCTGTTTGGAAGGCAAAGCTTCTGACTAGCACGGTGCTGCCGTCTGTGTGTTGCACTTTTTCTCCGAGTAATAAAAGCAACAGTAGTGATTTTAGCATGTAAATCTTGGTGGAGCAAACTCCCCCCCAAAAAATGTAGATGCATACCAGCAAAGGCATTACACTACACAGCACAACGCAACACTAAACAATACATTAATTGCACCAGAACTGTGACAAACGGTGCCCACAAAATGTTAAGGCCTACATAAAGCTGTCCAAACAGCAGAGATTTATTTTCAGCACCATGTAGTGAATCCTTAAAAACTGCTACACCTGGCTATCAGCAGAGCTTTGTCTGGCGGTGAAACAGTTCATTCAGCCTCGTTAACTGCCTTTGAAAAAAAACATAGCTGATATGACTGGCTTCCTTAAACAAATGTGGTTTCTACTGACAATTAAGATGTACAAACTATGGCATAAGGAGACGACGACCAGATAAGAGGCAAACCGTAATTTGGATTAAGACATTAAGGAACAGGCTTAAGGAACGTTATCCCATTTTTCATGATATCCAATTGGTAGTTACGATCTTGTCTCATCACTGCAACTCCCCTACCAACTTGCCAAGGTCGGGAGCCAAGCTGCACTGCTTCTTGACACACTGCTCGCTTATGCCGGAAGCCAGCCACATCAATGTGTTGCCAAACGATGAGACAAGGACATCCCGGCCGCCCAAACCCTCCCCTAACCCGGACGATGCTGGGTCAATTGTGCGCCACCTCATGGGTCTCCCGGTCACAGTCGGCTGTCACACAGCCTGGGATCGAACCCGGGGCTGCAGTGGCACCATAGCACTCATTGTTGAATTTGCGATCTCCAACTTGTTGTGTAATGTTTATGTCCAATTGCCAATGAGCACCGATACATTTTATCTATAATTTCTCTTCATATGACAAGGATTGAATAGGATTTGCCAGTAGATTACCGACTTGATGCATGAGGATGACTGCTTGTCTAGCTTGCTAGCTAAGATTTTTTAAGTATGATATTGACATGATCAGTCCAATCAAAGCTACGGAAGATATAATTTGATTTAACATAATTTTATCTGTGGCCATTGACCTTGAGCCTTCTTGGATGGGCACTTCTAATGTAAATCTATGACAGCACCCAAGGGGGCTTGAACTTTCTAGCTCTCCCTGTAGATTTTGTTGTGACGTTGTGTCCCCATGAGTGACAGAACACTGAGCCAATCATGGCGCAACTAGAGAAGATTACCAACCCCTACACAAGTTTCCGCTGGCTTCCCCTCCACCACTGAAAGCACTGAGCTAGGCTGAAACACCTGCATTTTGGAGTTGCCTTACTCAAGAAAGCAAAAAAAAGAGACCATGTCTGTATGCAGCTTTATTATAATTTTGATTTTATTTTATATATTGTTTGCAAACTGATATGTGGCAGTGGTGACGCATCCTGAATGACGCGTCGCCACTGAAAAGCAACCAGAGCAGAAACTGGCTACTCTATATTTGACTGATGTAGCTGGCAAGGTAACTGCTGTTTGACTTAACATAAATGTTTTTATTTATTCCCAGTGCTAAGCTAGTGGTGTAACTGACATGTAACATTTGTTAATGTTTTATCCCTTCTCGACTGAAGTTCTTTCTGAAGAGAATGAACTAGCAAGCTAGATAGTAGCTACCACAGCCAGTTCAGCTCTAGCCTTTAGCTATCTGTCAGATATCAGTATCTAACAGCTGTTGTGTGTATGGACATGCTTTGTTGCCTTTTTGTCCCTTTTCAACAGAAGTAAATTAACTTGGCTAGTTTTCGCAAGTTGATGTACCATTTGAGCTAGCCAAAAGTTGGCTAACATTAGCATTTTTGCCACTAGAACTGAATCAAATGATGAATCAAAGATTTTTTGACAGCGCAATGTGTTGGTGAGTTAAGACAATCAGGAATACTGCACATTTATAGGCCTACATTTGCGTGCAGGCCAGGTAGACTAGTCCTACTTCTCTATGCGTAATCAGGTGTGCGTCCTTACTCAACATTGACAGGAGCGTTTCAAACAGAAGATTATGAATAAATTGACAATATTCATAAATGGAATGAAATAAACAATGCACAAGGCATATCTCTTTCTAGAATGTGCTCTCTCCCGCCATTTCATGGGTATTCATTGTTTAATAACTTAATGTTGTGCATTGTGTGCTGTGTCTATAAATTCCCCATTACACCAGTAGTAGCCTACATTTATCTTTAATTCCCATAATCTGACATGTTTGTTTGGTTACTGTAATTTCTGTTAATGAATTCAATATATTATTATTACCCCCCCCCCCCCCCCACCAACACTTCTTAAAGTAAGTAAGTAAGTAAATTTATTTATATAGCACATTTCACAGATAAAAATCACAAAGTGCTTCACAATAAAATGAAATACAAACCAAAGTTGTACCCCTGCTTTGTGTTTTCTGTTAGTTATTAATATTTGAATGTTTATTCATAATTCAGAGGAAATACCTTCCTTTCCTTTCCATCTGGCTCTCTACATAAACTGTAAACAACAACATCCACCAGTTATCTCAGGCTGTTTACCTGATAACTCAGTCAAGCATGAATACTGAGAGAGACAATCGAGGCAACTGTCATTCAAATTATTTGTACATTAAGGAGTGATTGCTAAGAGTTTAGGATTGTGAGTTCAAATCCTGCTTTGCCCCCTAATCCACTGCACGTACAGTAAGCTACAGTAAGTAGGGCTACACTAGTCATAGTGAGGTGTGATTTTGTTGACAGTGTAAAGCAGTCAAGCACAAATACTGACGTCGAAATTCAAGTGAGCAATAATTTACATAATCAACATTGGTACGTTTAACAGTGAGTTCTTAACCACTGGGCACACTACATCATTTCAACGTGGGCAATATTTGGTTGTGACATTGATCAATGAGATTACAAGCTATATTCACCAATTCAAAAAGACAGCCAAAAGTTAATAGAATTTTCAATGTGTTATCACATACCTTTTAGTTATATAGCAGACACTATTATCCAGGGAGACTTACAGGAGCAATTAGGGTAAAGTGCCTTACTTATGGGCACGTAGTCAGCTTTGGAATTTGAACCAGCAACCTTTTGGTTACTGGCTTACCACTCTTAACCCCATTATTATCAATAATTACACAACTAAATTCCAATGGAAAAACAATGTCTGATTTTTGTGTAGTTGTCACACAAATGTCTATCACTGCACTTTCAACCATTAAAAATCAAATCAAATTGGATTTGTGACATGCGCCGAATACAACAGGTGTAGACCTTACCCTGAAATGCTATCCTACAAGCTCTTAACCAACAATTCAGTTTTAAGAAAATAAAGTTAAGAAAATATTTACAAAATAAATTAAAGGGGCGGAAGGTAGCCTAGCGGTTAGAGTGTTGGGCCAGTAACCGAAAAGTTGCTTGTTCAAGTAACTGAGCTGGCAAGGTGAAAAACCTGCTGATGTGTCCTTGAGCAAGGCACTTAACCCTAAGTTGCTCCAGGGGCTGACCCTGTAGGCAGGCTGTCATTGTAAATAAGAATTTGTTCTTAACTGACTTGCCTGGTTAAATAATTAAAATAAAAAAGGTCACTCAATAAAATAACAATAATGAGGCCATATACAGAGGGTACTGGTACTGAGGCAATGTGTGGGGGTATATGGTAGTCAAGGTAATTTGTACAAATGACCTGGATTGCAGTTTAGATTACATTACAAGTACATGGTGCAAGTGATCAATGCCGTTCGAGATTCTGTGCAGATTATCACAGCAATAGGGAAGATCTCCACAGACCTGCGATGACTTATGCATCTTGAACAAGCATGCTTTATATTATTACATAAGAAGACATTTATAGTAACAGTAACCTCAAAATGTGGTCATAGATTTCTTACTAATTTTAAGGTTGAATGTTATATTAGTTTGTAAGATAGCCTTAACCGTAAGCTATTTACTGTATTACAAAAGTAATATTGAATTGACAACGCAACCAAATATAAACATTTAATTAGATGTCTCGACTCAACCAAATATATGAAAAATATGAATATTTTAAGTAGATTTATTTTCTGCTTGGATAACTATGCCACTGACTTAGTCTGGTTTTAATTCCAGTGTATCTACAAATTAATAATTGATAGGCTATGTTGGGTTCACATCTCCATCTCAACCAAAAACTTAAAGAATAGGACTAAATCAAATCAAACTTTAAATAAAGTCCTATTCTTTAGCTTAGATGTTTGGTTGTGATGAAAAAGTGAATCCAATGTTTTATTTGTAGACAAACTGTAATTAAAGCCAGACTAAGTCAATGGCACAGATGGAACAATCCAAACAGAAGATACATCTCCTTCAAATGTTGATATTTGGTTGTGTTCACAACCAAACACAATTCAATATCACTAAATATCATTACATTTGAAATCAACCAGATCTAGAAACCCGAGGCCTATACAGGTTGTATTGTCTATTTTTAGTTGAATCCTGGTCAACAATGGCTGTTGATGGCTTTGCAAATGCTATATGGCCCCGATTCTGACCCGAGTTAAGCACGCGTAAATGAACTGTAATTCCCTTTTTATGCACCATGAGAATAGCATGCTATTCGTTTAGGGTGGAGATCTAAGAAATTAAGGTGTGGCGGAGTTGTTTCTACAGATAAGCCCTATTCTGACCTTGACTTAATTCCCTCATAATTCCACCACCTTTACGCGAGAGGAAACCATGAATAAGGTCTAGCAAACCTGCCCATTCCAAGTGGAAAATGCATCTACTTTCTTTTTTCTGATAGAAATAACAGCATTCTCCATGCACTGTAATTTATAAATGGAAATGTTTTTGATCATTTTTCTTTATGATCCCTGGAGACAAATGTGAAACCAGCCATATGGAAGTAAACTGAAAATCATATCAACATGAAATGTATTGTGGACCCTTTTCCACAGTGAAATAGGCTACAAATAGCTGTGCTATTAATCCGAATTTGAATTGTGTAGGCTTTTGTAGGTCTAAACATGCAGAGTGGATGTATGTGCTTTAGAATGTTCTAATTATAGCCTATGCCCGGGCTTTTCTTCATTTTATTTTACAATATGTATCATGTTAAATATTAGCCACTATCTGGAGCCACCATTAGTAATGCCCACATTCATTTAGAACTGTCAATGTAAATAATTCTCTTCAATTTGTAGCTTACATTTTGCATCATTCCATTCCACTCCATTTACCTTTCCTCTGTCAGGTATGTTGTTCCTGAGGGTTGCTTGCATTAGTGGATCATATTAGGCTAACATTGTGCAATAAGTTGAGACATATTCAAATATAAATAATAAGGAATACGTTTTTAAAGTGTCTGTAATATCTATGTGATATGGCCTCCCAAGTAGCGCGGTGGTCTAAGACACTACATCTCAGTGCTAGAGGTGTCACTACAGACAACCTGGTTTGAATCCAGACTGTATCACAACCGGCCATGATTGGGAGTCCCATAGGGCGGCGCACAATTGGCCCAGCGTCGTCCGAGTTTGGCCGCCATTGTAAATAAAAATTTGTTCTTAACTGACTTGCCTAGTTAAATAAAGGATAAATAAATTTAAGTAAGCCCAGGAAATATGTGTTTTTTGGACACATTTAACCCGTTATTATTTTTAAACCAGTACCGGGTTACCTTCAGACAAGTCCTGTGACACTTGTGGGGGTGTCACATGGTCGTAGAGAAACACCACCGTGTTTGTGAGAGTCTCATCTTTCCATAGAGTGGTCATATCTTTTGTAGGCCAAACTGTTTGGACGCTACAGATGTTTTCTTGAGAATACAGATTTTTGGTATGTCTCATGGCTTGAAAAAAACCTCTATAGCTCTATAGCTCGACCACCTTCCACCGCAGATGCCGACTGCCAACATAGGCAGATGCAGTGGATTGAGACACAAAATTAAAATCTCAAACTTAAACTGACAGATTATTATATATATTTTTTATTATGTTACTTAGATTGACGCACAGGTACGTCAATAGACTCTAAGGATCTACCTTTGGAATGACTTCGATAACAACAGTGAATCTATTTAGTTTTTAATTGGAGATCTCTCAACAATCATTCTCATGATACCACATTGGTAATAGTCAGTGACAAATATCAAAGATAATGGAGACCCTAGATGCGAGACCAAAGGTTAGCTGTAGATAGATCAATTCTCCAGTAGGAAGTGCTGCCCAGCCTATTGTTTTTTGATAGTGAAAGATCTGATATTGGTTTAAAGGTACAAATTCAACATATTTTATACAAGGTTTGTCTATGTTGAAATTTGGTATGCATGATGACATAATCCTGTGTTTGAAATGTCCCCCTCAAAACAACAGTTGATGACTTTTTTCAAATCCATAGTCATAGCCCTTGTAGATATAATTCACTATGTGTAGTGAGTGCTTTTATTTAAAATGTATCATCAGAGTGCCATTTGGTACAGAAACAGTTTGAAACCTTTTAGGATAAGCTATTCGATAAGCTATTCACGGATAGCACAAGAGGTATTCTCTTTCTCTTGCTACCACTTGCTTTCCTCCATCCATCCCTCCTCCCTCACTTCTTTACTCCTTCCCTCCCTCCCTCTCTCTATCCCCCCATCCTCTCACACGCATGCACACACAGGAACACCAACAGACTCCGGCCATTCTGAATTCAAATAAGATCCAAGACTAGAATAGCCTCCACACAGTAGGAAACATGCTGAACTAACAGCATTTGGTTGAATCCAGCTGCTTCCCTCCGATTGCCTGAATGGATGCATGTCCAATCGCAGGCTTCCACATATTCCCCCTGTGTGTGTGTGTGTGTGTGTGTGTGTGTGTGTGTGTGTGTGTGTGTGTGTGTGTGTGTGTGTGTGTGTTGCTGTAACTTTAGCAACCCCATCAGCCCATAGTCAAACTTGGTGAGCTGAGACAAACACTCACGTTTAGGCTTTTTGCAAAGACAAGAATTATGGTTTAAGTATTTTAGGCTACAATTTTTCCTATGTGTTTTTAAAGATGCAGAGGCATGAAAAAAAAGATCAAGCCTTTCACGTTTTGAATTCCTTTGAATGACATGGGAATTACTTTTACTTCCTTTTAATTCAGACTCAAACCTGATATATACTGTACATTTGAGCTTTCATTCAACAAAGTGTTTGTTTTCGTTCAAACTGAATTACATGCATAGATTTGGTCCATGGCTAGCACAGCCTACTCTCACTCACACAAGACAGTGTTGACCACAAGTCAGTGTGAGTTTGGGTCTGTGGTAGTCCCTGCTCTGTGTAGAGTTAGCAGGAAATACAAGGAGCTGACAGTCCAGTTCCTGCTATAGATAGAAATGGGTGCTGTGTCTGTGTGTGCATGTGTTTGCGTGTGTGTGTGTGTGTTAGCATGCGTGTTTGTGAGTTTCTGTTGTGGATTGACACAGGTACACGGTATTGCCAAGACGTTTGCTTATAGTTGGTTAGTGTTAGACTGATGCCAAATGATGTCGATATTGTTTTTGGTTTGGAAATTACTGTCTTTTGGTTTACCAGTGGATGTTACATGGCCAGGGTAAAGTACTGGGTTGCATTCCCCTTCATATTGGTAATGTAATGCAAGCTGAGGCATTCATAAAGCATCTCATTCTGGTCTCTGAATGTGTCTGAAGGTGCACATCAAAATTATCACTGGGCTGCAAATCTGAAATTATTATAATGAAATGCCATGGACATGCACACACACACACACACACACACACACACACACACACACACACACACACACACACACACACACACACACACACACACACACACACACACACACACACACACACACACACACACACACACACACACACACACACACACACACACACACACACACACACACACACACACACACACACACACACACACACACACACACACACACACACACACACACACACACACACACACACACACACACACACACACACACACACACACACACACACACACACACACACACACACACACACACACACACACACACACACACACACACACACACACACACACACACACACACACACACACACACACACACACACACACACACACACACACACACACACACACACACACACACACACACACACACACACACACACACACACACACACACACACACACACACACACACACACACACACACACACACACACACACACACACACACACACACACACACACACACACACACACACACACACACACACACACACACACACACACACACACACCAAATATGTATAAAATATTCATTATTGCAAAATATGCGTGAACAAACTCAAATCAAGTAAAAACGAGAGAGCAGATTCACATCATCATTCGCTACGATCAGCTGATAGCCACTCAATCATTTAGTCGTCTCTAGTTACTAGGAGTCACTTGCACTTATACTTGCTTGCAATGTGTGATGAGTGATTGTGTTGGTGCAGAAAATAAATAGGCCTATAAATGTTGAAATGTTGGAAACAGAAACAGGATAGGCTAAACACCTTCACCCGCTTTGAGGATAACACAGTGCCACTGACGCAGCCCGCTACCAAGGACGGTGGGCTCTCCTTCTCCGTGGCCAATGTGAATAAAACATTTAAGCTTGTTAACCCTTGCAAGGCTGCCGGCCCAGATGGCATCCCTAGCCGCGTCCTCAGAGCATGCACAGACCAGCTGGCTGGTGTGTTTATGGACATATTGTTGTCTCTCCCTACCCCAATCTGCTGTCCCCACATGCTTTAAGATGGCCACCATTGTTCCTGTACCCAAGAAAGCAAAGGAAACTGAACTTAATGACTATCGCCCCGTAGCGCTCACCTGCTTTGAGAGACTAGTCAAGGATCATATCACCTCCACCTTACCTGTCACCCTAGACCCACTTCAATTCGCTTACCGCCCCAATAGATCCACAGGTGATGCAATCGCCATCACTCTGCACACTGCCCTATCCCCTCTGGACAAGAGGCATACCTATGTAATAATGCTGTTCAACACCATAGTACCCTCCAAGCTCATCATTAAGCTCAAGGTCTGAACCTCGCCCTGTGCAACCGGGTCCTGGACTTCCTGACGGGCCGCACCCAGGTGGGGAAGGTAGGAAACAACAACTCCACTTCGCTGATCCTCAACACTGGGGCCCCACAAGGGTGCGTGCTCAGCCCACTCCTGCACTCCCTTTTCACCCATGACTCTGTGGCCAAGCACGCCTCCAACTCATTCATCAAGTTTGCAGACGACACAACAGTAGTAGGCTTGATTACCAACAATGACGAGACAGCCTGCAGGGAGGAGGGGAGGGCTCTGGGAGTGTGGTGCCAGGAAAATAACCTCTCACTTAACGTCATCAAAACAAAGGAGATTATTGTGGACTTCAGGAAACAGCAGAGGGTACACCCCCCTATCTGCAGTAGAGAAGGTGGAAAGCTTCAAGTTCCTTGGCGTACACATCACTGGACCACTCACAGAGACAGTGTGTTGCAGAAGGCGCAACAGAGCCTTTTCAACCTCAGGAGGCTGAAGAAATTTGGCTTGGCACCTAAAAACCTGACAAACTTTTACAGATGCACTATTGAGAGCATCCTGTCGGGCTGTATCACCGCCTGGTACGGCAACTGCACCGCCCACAACTGCAGGGCTCTCCAGAGGGTGGTGCGGTCTGCCCAACGCATTACCGGGGGCAAACTACCCGCCCTCCAGGACACGTACAGCACCTGATGTCACAGGAAGGCCAAAAAGATCATCAAGGACATCAACCACCAGAGCCACTGCCTGTTCACCCTGCTATCATCCAGAAGGTGAGGTCAGTACAGGCGCATCAAAGCTGGGACAGAGAGACTGAAAAACAGCTTCTATCTCAAGACCATCAGACTGTTAAATAGCCATCACTAGCACATTAGAGGCTGCTGCCTATAGACATCACTGGCCACTTTAAGAAATGGAACACTAGTCACTTTAATAATGTTTACGAATCTTGCATTACTCATCTAATATGTAGTCCATGCCGCTCTGACATCGCTCGTCCATATATGTATATAATCTTAATTCCATTCCTTAGTGTATTGGGTATATGTTGTGTAATTGTTAGATATTACTTGTTAGATATTACTGCACTGTCGGAGCTAGAAGCACAAGCATTTCGCTACACCCGCAATAACATCTGCTAAACATGTATATGTGACCAATACAATTTGATGTGATTTCATTTTGATTTCATTTCATTTGGTATGGTATGAATTTCAGGTTATGAATTATGTAAGTGTATTATTTAGGGGTGTGTGTGTGGGGGGAGGGGGGAGAAAAACAAAACTCTGTGCACGGCTACACACACACACACACACACACACACACACACAGTACCCCATAATGATACATATACATTTTAACAAAATATGCATGGTTTTGGTTTCTACAGTGTCTTCAGAAAGTATTCATACCCCTTATTGCTTATTCCACATTGTATTGTGTTACAGCCTGAATTTTAAAAAAAATCTATCTACACACGGTACCCCATAATGATAAAGTAAAAACATTTTTTCAAATTGATTTAAAATGGAATACAGAAATGTCACATTTACAGTACATAAGTATTTATACTCCTGAGTTAATACTTTGTAGAAGCACCTGAACCAGGTTTTCCTGTGCTTACCTCCATTCAGTTTGTTTTTATTTATCATGAAAAACAAGCATTCCCATAACATGATTTAGCCACCACTATGCTTAAAAATATGTATGTAACACTTTGTATTCAGGACAGAGTTAATTGCTTAGCTACATTACTTTAGTGCCTTGTTGCAAACAGGATGCAAGTTTTGGAATATTTGTATTCTGTACAGGCTTTGTTCTTTTCACTCTGTCAATTAGGTTAGTATTGTGGAGTATCTACAATGTTGTTGATCCATCCTCAGTTCTTGTTTAACAGACATTAAACTCTGTAAGTCATCATTGGTGTCGTGGTGAAATCCCTGAGCGTTTTCCTTCCTCTCCGGCAACTGAATTAGGAAGGACACCTGTATCTTTGTAGTAACTGGGTGTATTGTTACACCATCCAAAGTGTAATTAATAACTTCAAATTGCTCAAAGGGATATTCAATGTCTGCCCTTCTTTACCAGGCATTGGAAAACCTTCTGGGTCTTTGTGGTTGAATCTGTACTTGAAATTCACTGCTCACCTGAGGGATGAGATAATTGTATTGAGGTAGTCATTCAAAAATCATGTTAAATTATTATTGCACACAGAGTGAGTCCGTGCAACTTATTGGGCTTTATTTTAAACAAACCTAACCCAACGTAAACGTAAACCTAATGTAAACCTCAGCGCAGGCGGTAGTGCTATAGGTTCAGGAGTGTGTCAGAAATATTTTGAATTCTGGCATTGGCGGAAAGTTGTGGGTGTGTCAAAGCTTGGCCTCCCTTTGCCAATCAGATGATGCTACATGGCAAAATATGTGGTTGCTTCAAGTTGTGTATTTACAGTCTTTTCTGTATTGCCTTGGAATCAACTCCAATTTCTATGTTAGTCCTTTATAGTTTATTAAATGGATTATATGAATGAAATAACATGTAGACCAATCTTTGCTAAATACATGAACCTGAACCCACATTGTTCTATGT
This sequence comes from Thymallus thymallus, assembly GCA_023634145.1. NCBI lineage: Eukaryota > Metazoa > Chordata > Actinopteri > Salmoniformes > Salmonidae > Thymallus > Thymallus thymallus. Next base: position 23,418,322 of record CM042388.1, on the reverse strand, counting down.
AATTGTATGGCTTCAATAGCATTCACACTGATTTAGGGGCTAGGTGTCACGATGTGTATAAAGATCGGGAGACAGGCGCAGGAATGCATAATAAGGGTTTTATTTCTCCACCCAAATTACAACGTGTCAGTTAAAGGCACAGGGACAAAGCCCAAAACAAACACGTATACAAAAACACACAGTGTTGAACCCAAACAAAAGAGAAAGGAGTACCTCGAATAAATACACGGGACGAGACCCATTAAACAATACACAGGACGAGCCCCGAAATGACAGGTGAACACCAGTGCATGGGACGAGACCCATATTACAACCAGTGCACTATACATACAGCACAAAGGCCGAAACAACACAGCACAGGTACTCACAGGCACAACGGACATGGAAACAATAATCAACAACCCAAATGTGAAACAAAGGGCACAATTATACAAATACTAATCAGTGGGGAATGGGCACCAGGTGTGCGTAATGACACAGTTCAGTGCCTAGAGGCCAGTGATGTAGACCTCCAAAACTGGTGCAAGGAATGAGCAACAGTACTGGAGGGGTCCTTAACACTAGGCCTACTGTAAATTGCATTATTGCTCAGCATGGACATGGTCAACATTGTCAATAAGCAAGATTCAATTCATTATTAATAAGGCCACCATAGTGCCCTCAAAGCTCATCACTGATCTAATTTGATTTGATTTGATCTGTTGGGGTGGTATGCGAATGGGAGTGGGTCTAGGGTTCTGGCATGATGGTGTTGATGTGAGCCAGTCTTTCAAAGCACTTCATGGCAGCAGGTGCTATGGTGCTATGGTTTGGCATTCATTTAGGCAGGTTACCTTGGTGTTCTTGGGCACAGGGACTATGGGCGTCTGCTTGAAACATACTGTAGGTATTACAGACTCAGTCAGGGACAGTTTGAACATGTCAGTGAAGACACTTGCCAGTTGGTCAGCGCATGCTCTGAGTACATGTCCTGGTAATGTTTAAAGGTCTTACTCACATCGGCTACGGAGAGCTTGATCACACAGTCGTCCGGAACATCTGGTGCTCTCATGCATGCTTCAGTGTTGCTTGCCTCGAAGCACGCATAGAAGTAATTTTGCTCATCTGGTAGGTTTGTGTCACTGGGCAGCTCGCTTTGAAGTCTGTAATATTTTGCAAGCCCTACCACTTCCAACGAGCATCAGAGCAGGTGTAGTAGGATTCAATCTTAGTCCTGTATTGACGCTTTGTTTTCTTATAAGCGGTCAGGGGGTATGTACGTACGGTTACTGTGGGGATGATGTCATCGATGCACTTATTGATGAAGCCAGTGACTGATGTGGTGTACTCCTCAGTGCCATCGGATGAATCCCGGAACATATTCCAGTCTATGCTGGCAAAACAGTACTGTAGCTTAGCATCTGTGTCATCTGACAATTTCTGTATTGAATGAGTCACTCGTACTTACTGCTTTAGTTTTTGCTTGTAAGCAGGAATCAGGAGGATAGTATTATGGTCAGATTTGCCTAATTGAAGGGAGAACTCTGTACGCGTCTCTGTGTGTTGAGTAAAGGTGGTCTAGAGATTTTTTTCTCTGCTTCCACACAACAGGTGACATGCTGGTAGAAATGAGCTAAAACGGATTTAAGTTTCCCTGCATTAAAGTCCCTGGCCACTAAGAGCGCCGCCTCTGGATGAGCATTTTCTTGTTTGCTTATGGCCTTATACAGCTTGTTGAGTGTGATCTTAGTGTCAACATCGGTTTGTGGTGGTAAATAGACAGCTACGAAAAATATAGATTAATAAATAGTGTGGTCTACAGCTTATCATGAGATACTCTACCTCAGGCGGGCAAAAACTAGAGATTTCCTTAATATTAGATTTTGCGCACCAGCTGTTATTGACAAATAGACATGGACCACCACCCCTTGTCTTACCGGAGGTAGAAATTCTGTCTTGCCGATGCACGGAAAACCCAACCAACTGTATATTATTCTTGCCGTCGTTCAGCCATGACTCAGTGAAACATAAGATATTACAGTTTTTAAATGTCCCGTTAGTAGAATAGTCTCAAACGGAGCTCATCCAGCTTATTCTCCAATTGCACGTTGGCCAACAGGACGGATGGTAGAGGCCCACTTGCCGACAAATTCTCACAAGGCACCCGGAACTGCGTCCCCTGTATCGGTGTCTCTTCTTCATGCGAATGATGGGGATTTGGGCCTGGTCCGGTATCAGCAGTAAATCCTTCTTGTCCAACTCATAAAAAACTATAATAATCTTTATCCAGTACGCTATTCTGATATCCAGAAGCTATTTTAGGTGATAAGAGACAGTGACATTTTGTTTCTGCCACCGTTTTACTCCTCTCAAAGCTTTGGTGATTAAGTTGAATTTCCAAGCAGTCTAGGAGCCAAACCCTTCATCAACAGTCTTGACTACTACTATAACAAAAAAAAGCCTTCATTGGAAGAAGGGGAGGCTATGCTTGGTTTTTAACCAAATAAAACTAAAATGGGAAATGAAAAAACATACATTTATGTTTCTAAATACTCTTGTACCATACGCATATGGGCAGTGTGCATCACGGCTGGATAAACTGTGCTCTGCTGTAAAAATGTATGCCATAACCAACTGTGTTATCGCTAAAACCAGCTTTTGATATCCCTAGCAGCACTGCCTGAAATTAGCATGTGGATAATGTTTTTAAGGACACACCTCAAATATTTCCATCCCTCCCATCTGAGCGCAAGCAAGCTTATATAAAACAGGTAAATTGCTGAACCTGGCGTTAGGGCTGGAAAATGCCAGTGTGACAGTTTTTACATGATGAAATTGAAAACGAACGTGCGTTTGACCACTAGAGCTGCCTTAACACCAGCCGAAAATAGAGCCCATTATGTGACTTGTTAAGCAAAGTTTTACCCCTGAACCTATTTAGGCTTGCCATAATAAAGGGGTTGAATACTTATTGACTTCAGCTTTTCATTTTTAATTAATTTGTAAACATTTCTAAAACATAATTCCACATTGATATTATCGGGTATTGTGTAGGCCAGTGACAAAAATAAATAAATACACAATTTAATCTATTTTAAATTTAGGATGTAACAACAAAAGACTGAAAAGATTTGGCATGGGTCCCCAGATCCTACAGAGCGTAGTGCGTTCCTGCCATCCAGGACGTATATACTCTGCGGTGTCAGAGGATGGCCCAAAAAATGGTCAAAAACTTCAGTCACCCAAGTCATAGACTGTTCTCTCTGCTACCGCACGGCAAGCGGTAAGTCCAAAAGGCTCCTTAACAGCCTCTACCCCCCAAGCCATAAGACTGCTGAACAATTAATCAAATGGCCAACCGGACTATTTACATGACTTGTGACATTGGACCAGCGCTGATTGGAACAATCTTCTTGCTGTTCTCAGCCTACTTCACTACAGAATGGAAGAGGAGAAGCAGATGGAGATTACTTCCTTGGTAAGCCAATTCCAGGTAGTACAGGCCATTCAGATAGGGATATTCGAGAATGCGGGGAAACATCGATCAGGCCCAAGCGGCATCCAGCCATAGGAGTTGAGAACAAGAAAGGTCCAATTTGCGTTTTCCCCATACGTTTGTGCAGAATTTAGATTTGCTTGCTAAGCATAGCCACTTAATTCCTGTAATCCTCTGCTTGCAAACAATTGCCGCATTGGAACTCTGGATTGTCCATATTGTCCCAGACAAGAGCATAATAAACACAGCTTCTACAGCACTGGAAACATTAGTTATCTATTCCAGTAAAAGCGGGCTCCATTGCAACCTAGCTAGCTAGCTGGCTAGTTGGTAGCAGGTGTTGACACAAAAACTTCCGAACAAAATAAAAATAAAACTAAGTTAAACTTCGGAAACAACAGGCTGAAGAAACAGGTCGAGGCGCTGCGGCTGTGTGGCTTTCTTCACAAACATGATATAAGCTTAAGTGATGCAAAACCATGAGTGGACATTCCCCTTTTCTCTATGTATTGGATCGTGTTTTCTTCTCCCTTTTGTCTTATAACACTATTTTGTGTTATTATTTTGGATGTGTGTTAAACCTCTTCTCAAATGGGATCAGAGCCCTGACAGACTTGACTTTGAGGAGAGAGAGAAGAGAAGTCGTTAAAAGGATATAGGAGCTGTCTGCCTCCTCCTTTGAACAGAGCCAACAACACGGCCAGCAACACGGCCAGCAACACGGCCAACTCTACAGGATAAACATCATGGAGACACTGGGTCAGTGGGTGGCCCAGCCACAGTCCCATCCTGCCTGGACTGTGTGTGTGTGTGTGTATGTGAGAGGGAGGGATAATGTGTCTGTGTGTGTGTGAGTGTGTGTGTGTGTGTGCTTTTCTGTGGGCGCGCGTGCGTTCGTTTGTGTGTGGCCTGTTTTCAGCAGTCTGAGAGCTATCTGGAATTTCCATCCGTGCTCCGGCCTTTCAGGAACACTGAACTGTCCCCTTGGTTGGAAGGCTACCCAGTTTTGAAGACTGGGACTGCATCCCAAATGGCACTCTATTCCCTATATATTGCACTACATTTGACCATAGCCCATAGAGTGTGTGTGTGTGTGCGTGCAGCCAGGTCACTCAAGATCCAAGGCGATATTCAACATGCCTCCAGGTCCCCAGGACATCGAGAGATGCCTTCAAAACTGGCCAATAGCGGCAACGGGGAGTGCTATCTGCATCAGGTAGGCTTGCGCCTTGCTAGGGAGTTGTGGATGTGGATGGTGGATGACTGCAAGCTCCGGCTCTGAGGATCGCGTGTTCAATCCCAGTGATAGGCACTCGTTATTTGTTTCTGTTGTAACCCAATCCCAAACCTAATTAATGTAGAAATGTGACGTTTATCCCTTTGGGACAAACGTTGAATACTGAAGTCAAACCGTGTCAAACTGTGAGAACTTCTTGGTGTGTATGTGAGTCAAAATGAGCAGGCTTTGTGCCACCATAAACACCCTTCGCCCCGCTGTTGACTTAACCACAGGAGGCGGCGCACACAGACGCAGACACACACTGCATTGGAATCCAATCCCATCATGTTCCCTTTCGACATGATAAAATGGAAAAGAGAAAATAAAATATTAACTTGGAATCTCTTGGAAAGCAAATAAACATCCCCAACAGTCTCCAAGTCTCACAGCACCAGGACATCCTTGTCTATCACTGTTTATAATTTCTTATACTTGGATGAGTTTGATGTTTGTTTGGTCATAAGATGTGCCAAGCACTGCTGTCTATTCAACCACAAGGAATGGGTGGTGTTGCTATATCAGCTAAGCAGGTTTGGCCCTAGTTGATATACAGTACCAGTCAAAAGTTGACACACCTACAGTACTCATTCCAGGATTTGTCTTTATTTGTACTATTTTCTACATTGTAGAATAATAGTGAAGACATCAAAACTATAAAGTAACACATCGAATCGTGTGGTGACCAAAAAAAGTGTTAAAACAATTCTTCAAAGTAGCCACCCCTTTGCCTTGATGACAGCTTTGCACACTCTTGGCATTCTCTCAACCAGCTTCATGAAGTAGTCACCTGGAATGCATTTAGATTAACAAGTGTGCCTTGTTAAAAGCTAATTTGGAGAATTTCTTTCCTTCTTAATGTGTTTGAACCAATCAGTTGTATTGTGGGAAGGTAGGTGTGGTATACAGAGGATAGCCCTATTTGGTCAAATTCACTGCGTGAATCAGGCCTTCATGGTCGAATTGCTGCAAAGAAACCACTACTAAAGTACACCAATAATAAGAAGTGACTTGCTTGGGCCAAGAAAAACAAGCATTGGACATTAGACCGGTGGAAATCTGTCCTTTGGTCTGATGAGTCCACATTTTTTTATTTGTTCCAACTAACGTGCCTTTGTGAGATGTAGAGTAGGTGAACAGATTATCTCTGCATGTGTGGTTCCCACCATGAAGCATGGAGGAGAAGGTGTGATGGTGTAGCGGTGCCTTGCTGATGACACTGTCTGTGATTTATTTAGAATTCAAGGCACACTTAACCAGCATGGCTACCACAGCATTCTGCAGCGATACGCCATCTGGTTTGTGCTTAGTGGGACTATCTATTTGTTTTTCAACAGGACAAGGACCCAACACACCTCTAGGTTGTGTAAGGGCTATTTGACCAAGAAGGAGAGTGATGGAGTGCTGCATCAGATGACCTGGCCTCCACAGTCATCCGACCTCAACCAAATTGAGATGGTTTGGGATGAGTTGGACCACAGAGTGAAGGAAAAGCAGCCAACAAGTGCTCAGCATATGTGGGAACTCCTTCAAGAATGTTGGAAAATCATTCCTCATGAAGCTGGTTGAGAGAATGCCAAGAGTGTGCAAAGCTGTCATATTTTGATAATAGTGCACACTTTGGTTACTACATGAAAAACTACGTGTTTTGATGTTGTCACTATTATTCTACAATGTAGAATATAGTAAAAATAAAAACCATTGAATGAGTAGGTGTCCAAATGTTTGACTGGTACTGCACATGGATGGAAGACATACCAAGCCAACCCATCATCCCGACCTGCCTCTATCAAACTGTCTTTAACTCTTTCCCAGATGTACATTAGAGTATGTATCTTAGTCAACTAGGGGGTAAAGTAAAGGTATATATTAAAATATAATATATTAGTTTACCAGCTTACTCAGATTGCATTGACATCACTTCATGCATCACAAAGTAATGGGCAACCGTCTATACAGTGGGGAGAACAAGTATTTGATACACTGCCGATTTTAAAGGTTTTCCTACTTACAAAGCATGTAGAGGTCTGTAATTTTTATCATAGGTACACTTCAACTGTGAGAGACGGAATCTAAAACAAAAATCCAGAAAATCACATTGTATGATTTTTAAATAATTAATTTGCATTTTATTGCATGACATAAGTATTTGATCACCTACCAAACAGTAAGAATTCCGGCTCTCACAGACCTGTTAGTTTTTCTTTAAGAAGCCCTCCTGATCTCCACTCATTACCTGTATTAACTGCACCTGTTTGAACTCGTTACCTGTATAAAAGACACCTGTCCACACACTCAATCAAACAGACTCCAACCTCTCCACAATGGCCAAGACCAGAGAGCTGTGTAAGGACATCAGGGATAACATTGTAGACCTGCACAAGGCTGGAATGGGCTACAGGACAATAGGCAAGCAGCTTGGTGAGAAGGCAACAACTGTTGGCTCAATTATTAGAAAATGGAAGAAGTTCAAGATGACGGTCAATCTCCCTCGGTCTGGGGCACCATGCAAGATCTCACCTCGTGGGGCATCAATGATCATGAGGAATGTGAGGGATCAGCCCAGAACTACACAGCAGGACCTGGTCAATGACCTGAAGAGAGCTGGGACCACAGTCTCAAAGAAAACCATTAGTAACACACTACGCCGTCATGGATTAAAATCCTGCAGCGCACACAAGGTCCCCCTGCTCAAGCCAGCGCATGTCCAGGCCCGTCTGAAGTTTGCCAATGACCATCTGGATGATCCAGAGGAGTAATGGGAGAAGGTCATGTGGTCTGATGAGACAAAAATAGAGCTTTTTGGTCTAAACTCCACTCGCCGTGTTTGGAGGAAGAAGAAGGATGAGTACAACCCCAAGAACACCATCCCAACCGTGAAGCATGGAGGTGGAAAGATCATTCTTTGGGTATGCTTTTCTGTAAAGGGGACAGGACTGCACCGTATTGAGGGGAGGATGGATGGGGCCATGTATCGCGAGATCTTGGCCAACAACCTCCTTCCCTCAGTAAGAGCATTGAAAATGGGTCGTGGCTGGGTCTTCCAGCATGACAACGACCTGAAACATACAGCCAGGGCAACTAAGGAGTGGCCCCGTAAGAAGCATCTCAAGGTCCTGGAGTGGCATAGCCAGTCTCCAGACCTGAAACCAATAGAAAATCTTTGGAGGGAGCTGAAAGTCCGTATTGCCCAGCGACAGCCCCGAAACCTGAAGGATCTGTATGGAGGAGTGGGCCAAAATCCCTGCTGCAGTGTGTGCAAACCTGGTCAAGAACTACAGGAAACGTATGATCTCTGTAATTGCAAACAAAGGTTTCTGTACCAAATATTAAGTTCTGCTTTTCTGATGTATCAAATACTTATGTCATGCAATAAATTGCAAATGAATTACTTAAAAATCATACAATGTGATTTTCGGGATTTTTGTTTTAGATTCCGTCACTCACAGTTGAAGAGTACCTATGATAAAAATTACAGACTTCTACATGCTTTGTAAGTAAGAAAACCTGCAAAATCGGCAGTGTATCAAATACTTGTTCTCCCCCACTGTATCTGGACCAGCTTTGTGTTTCTGGGACATTTTTTGTGTCCTTAGTTCCCTATTCAAATCCAACCCCTAGAGTTTAGGACGACTCAGCTCCATGGGAGCCAAATCAAAACAGCCCTAAAAACAATAAAGAAGAGGAGCAGGGAAATATTTAAGAGGTGAGAGAGACAGAGAGAAAGAGAGGAAAAAGAAAGAGCGAGAGATTAACCAGTCAGGGAAGCGCTTGTGGCATTACAAGGCCAGAGATACACTATATGGCCAAAAGTATGTGGACACCTGCTCGTCAAACATCTCATTCCAAAATCATGGGCATTAATATGGAGTTGGTCCCCCCCTTTGCTGCTATAACAGCCTCCCTTCTTCTGGGAAGGCTTTCCAATATATGGAATATTGCTGCTGGGACTTGCTTCCATTCAGCCACAAGAGCATTAGTGAGGTCGGGCACTGATGTTGGGTGATTAGGCCTGGCTCACAGTCGGCGTTCCATTTCATCCCAAAGGTGTTCGATGGGGTTGAGGTCAGGGCTCTGTTCAGGCCAGTCAAGTTCTTTCACACCAATATCAAACCATTTCTCTATGGAACTTGCTTTATGCACAGGGGCATTGTTGAAACAGGAAAGGGCCTTCCCCAAACTGTTGCCACAAAGTTGGAAGCACAGAATCCTCTAGAATGTCATTGTATGCTGTAGCGTTAATATTTCCCTTCACTGGAACTAAGGGGCCTAGCCTTAGTTGACCGGGGCAGCTCTCGCAGGGCAGAAATTCTAAAGGCTTGAACTTCCTTTTGGAGGTAGCGTTGAGAAACATATTCAGTGTATTTATCTGGGTGGCCTAAATGGCACAAGAGAGTTGTTAAAGAAAATCTATTCCTCATAATAAATTATTAAAACTAGCCCTTGAGGGGTGTTTTATTAAACAGGATGTTGATATCATTATATTAAAACCTCTAACAGCATCACCGAACATTTGAGCATCACACAGAAATCTTCACAGCTGCTCTCAATTAATAAATATTTACCATAGACAGAGACGGGCCAAATATAGCACACTTGAATGGGAAATGAAATGGCATAACTGAAAAGAATGACAAAGAGAGGAAGTGTGCCTAAGGAAAAATATATCTTCCTTTAATAATTCTCAAGATCAAGGAAGACTCATCAGCAGATGATTTTAATTCCTTTGAGTCTGCATAGAGAGAACATGTATGTTTGTGTGTGTTTTTCAAGTTGTCACATGCACAATTACTTAACTTACAAGCCCTACCCAACAGTGCAGTATTCAATATCAAAATATTATAACTATATAAAAAAACGTTTTACACAACAAATAAGAAAGGAAGCTATATTCAGGGTATGTACCAAAGGTATAATGTGCAGGAATACTGAAGTATTGAGGTAGATATGTACATGTAGGCAAGGATTATGAGAAAGTGACTGGTAGCAGGATACATATTAATGATAGTAAACAGTATGGCAGCAGCATAAGTGGTAGGTGTGTCTATTTAAGTGTAAATGTATGGGTTTTCAAATCAAATGTATTTATAAAGCCCTTTTTACAATCAGCAGATGTCACAAAGTACTTATACAGAAACCCAGCCTAAAACACCAAAAAGCAAGCAATGCAGATGTAGAAGCACAGTGGGTAGGAAAAACTCCCTAGAAAGGCAGGAGCCTAGGGTGAAACCTAGAGACGAACCAGGCTCTGAGGGCTGTGCCGGGTGGAGATTATAAGAGTACATGGCCATTAAGGACAGATTGTTCTACAAGATGTTGAAACGTTCATAGATGACCAGCAGGGTCAAATTATAATTACAGTGGTTGTAGAGGGGGCAACAGTTAAGTACCTCAGGAGAAAAGGTCAGTTGGCTTTTCATAGCCCACCATTCTGAGGTCGAGACAGAAGGTTAAGAGAGAGAGAGAGAGAGAGAGAGAGAGAGAGAAACAGCAGCCCGTCCGGTTCCATAGCCGCAGGCAGAACAGTTGAAACTGGAGCAGCAGCACAACCAGGTGGACTGTGGACAGCCAAGAGTCATCAGGCTGTGGCCCCATCTGACAATACCCCCAAACAGTGCCAACCAGGCAGGATATAACCCCACCCACTTTGCTGCCAAGGCACAGCCCCCACACCACTAGAGGGATATCAGACCACCAACTTACCACCCTGAGACAAGGCTGAGTATAGCCCACAAAGATCTCTTCCACTGCACAAGCACGAAGGGGAGCAAAACCGGACAGGAAGATCACAACCCACTCAAGTGACACACCCCTTCTAGGGACAGCATGGAAGAGCACTAGTAGGCCAGTGACTCAGCCCCCATAACAGGGTCAGAGGCAGAGAATCCCAGTGGAGAGAGGGGAGCCGTCCAGACAGACAAGGGCTGTTTGTTGCTCCAGTGCCTTACCGTTCACATTTGCACCCCTGGGCCAGACTACACTCAATCATAGGACCTACTGAAGAAATCGAGACAGTCTGTCTCACATAGATAGGTAGACAATTCCATCAAAATTGAGCTCTATAGGAGAAAGCCCTGCCTCCAGCTGTTTTCTTACAAATTCTAGGGAGAATAAGGAGGCCTGAGTTGTGACCGTAGCATACTTGTAGGTATGTACGGCAAGACAAAATCAGAGAGCTAGGTAAGAGCAAGTCTATGTAATGCTTTGTAGGTTAGCAGTAAAACCTTGAAATCAGCCCTAGCCTTAACAGGAAGCCAGCGTAGAGGCTAGCACTGTAGTAATGTGATACAATTTTAGGGTTCTAGTCAAGACTCTAGCGACAGTGTTTAGCATTAACTGAAGTTTATTAGTGCTTTGTCTGGGTAGCCGGAAAGTAGAGCATTGCAGTAGTCTAATCTAGAAGTAAAAACAAGGATTAGTTTATATACAGTACCAGTCAAAAGTTGACACCTACTCATTCAAGGGTTTTTCTTTATTTTCACTATTTTCTACATCCCGAGTCCGTACGGGAGTTGCAGCGATGAGACTAACTACCAATTGGATATCACGAAATTGGGCAAAAAAGGAGATGTAAAATCTATTTTTGTTTAAAAGTAAAACATTTGCCGCCATCCACTTCCTTATGTCTGAAACAAAGGCTTCCAGGATAGGCAATTTTGGGGCTTCACCATGTTTGATCGCGATTTACAGCTGTGTGTTGTCCGCATAGCAGTGAAAGTTGACATTGTGTTTCCGAATGACATCACCAAGAGATAGAATATATAGTGAAAACAAGTGTTCCTTAATCGGAATCTTGAGGAACACCGAAACGTACAATTGATTTGTCAGAGGACAAACCATCCAGAGATGATGTCACGATTGGGTGTATGGAGAGACCAAAGCGCAGCGCAGGGATAGTAGTTCGACATTCTTTAATTGTACTATGTAATATGAATTACTATGTACACTACAAAACATACAACGAACTATACAAAACCGAAAAACAAACACTACAGGGAAAAACATCACGTTCACAAAACACACTAATGAAACGGACGTAAAGAAAACACACTTACTTCACCGTGACTGCGACATACATCTATATCGATAACAACCCACACCCGAGTGAGGGACAGACTCAACATATATGGAATCCCTAATTAGAGACAATGCGGTGCAGCTGCCTCTAATTAGGGATCCACCCCAACCCGACACAGAAACAGAAAAGAAAGACACTGTCAGACTCTGACCATAGCTACATAGAGAAGAAAATAGGCTTCTCTATGGCCAGAGCCTGACAGATGAACTGATATCTTTCTGACATAAGATCTAAACCAGGCAATAACTTGTCCGTATAGACCAATTAGGGTTTCCAAAAGTTCCAAAAGAAATGCGGTGATCGATGGTGTCAAAAGCGACACTAAAGTCTAGGAGAATGACGCCATTAATAGGTAATTTACCACCGTCGAGGGCAGTCTAAGTACTATTATGGGGTCTAAAACCGTTTTGTATACATTTTATTGTAATGGGAGATTTTACATTTTCCGGATCAAGGTTTGGCTTTTAAGAGAGGATTTATTACTGCCACTTTTAGTACACATTCGGAGGATAGGGTGCTGTTTATTATGTTCAACATAGAAGGCCAAGCACAGGAAGTAGCTCTTTCAGTAGTTTGGTTGGAATAGGGTCCAGTATGCAGCTGGAAGGTTTAGGTAAAAAAAACTTGTCTCCATTGATCCTAGGTCCTGGCAGTTCTGTGCAGACTCAGGACAGCTGAGCTTTGGAGAAATATGCAGATTCAAAAGAGGAGTCCGTAATTCGCTTTCTAATGATCATGATGTTTTCGTCGAAGAAGTTCATAAATTCATCACTGCTGAAGTAAAAGCCATTCTCTTGGGGAATGCTGCTTTTTAGTTAGCTTTGCGACAGTATCAAAAATACATTTAGAATTGTTCTTATTCTCCTTACTTTGGTTGAAAAAAATAAAAAATTAAATAAAATAAAAATAAAATAGTCTGATCGAGCAGCAGTGAGGGCTCTTTGATATTGCACAGTACTGTCTTTCCAAGCTAGTCGGAAGACTTCCAGTTTGGTGGAGCACAATTTCCGTTCCAATTTTCTGGGTGCTTGTGTCAGGGCTCGGGTATTTTCTGTATAGCAGTGAACAAATGGGAAAAATGATTGTTTTTAGAGGTGAGACTACATCTAGGGTATTATGCAAGGTTTAAATTTAGATACTCAGTTAGGTGGTTAACCTATTTTTGTACTCTGACGTCCTTGGGTAGGTGGAAGGAGTCTGGAAGGGCATTTAGGAATCTGGATTGTCCGAGAATTTATTGCGTGGCTTTTGATAATCCTTGGCTGGGGTCTGAGCAGATTAATTGTTGCGATTGCAAACGTAATAAGATGGTGGTTCATGATTATGAGGAAAAACATTTAGATCCACAATATTTATTCTACGTATGACTGTAGCAATGCGTAGGTCCGGAGACATGTTGGACAAAACCCACTGAATCAATGATGGCTTTGAAAGCCTTTTGGAGTGGGTCTGTGGACTTTTCCGTCTGAATACTGAAGTCAAACATGAATATTATCTGCCCTGGTTATAAGGTCCGATAGGAACTCAGGGAACTCAGGGAACTCAGTGAACACTCTATGGCCAAGGAGGCCTGTAAACAGTAGCTATAAAAAGTGATTGAGTAGGCTGCATAGATCATGACTAGAACCTCAAAAGACAAAACACAGTCAAGGCTATGATCAGTAATTAGTTAATTGACTATGACTGCCTTCGGAAGTGAGGGATCTAACATTAAGTAGCCCTATTTTGATATGTGGGATATCACAATCTCTTTCAATAATGACAGGAATGGAGGAGGTGTTAATTCCAGTGAGATTGCTAATGCGAACACCGCCATGTTTAGTTTTGCCCACCTATATCGAGGCACAGCTGAGCTGACTACGCTGACTGTGCTTGTGGCTAACAGCCTGCACCCTATCTCACTGTGGAGCTAGAGGAGTTAGAGCCCTGTCTATGTTGATAGATAAGATGAGAGCACCCCCCCAGCTTACACATTAACTCCAAAATCTTATGTTTAGGCAGTTACTCCAAATGGTTAGGCTTGAAGTAGTTTGAGATTTCTGTTTTATCACTGGATTTGAACATGCAACCTTCTGCGAAAGAGGCAGGTGCTTACACCACTGCTCTAATGGCTGGTTTCTATGTGATCTAGACATCCTCAGACATGCATAATCCCGATTTGTCTCACAGGTGACCTGGCTGATGTGTGTGATGATTCACCCATATCTAATCCCTTGTGAGTGATGTTAGTTAATTAAGTGGGACAAGATTGAAGAGGTGTTAATAATAAACAACTGTATTTCCCCTGCCTAGAGGCAGTTTGACGCATCACGCCAGAGGAACCAACAGGGAGAACAAAAAGCACTATACCCTGCTTAGCCTTTTTAAAAGATTGTTGAAAGATGCAATTTGGTCCAGAGAGGGAGATATCAAAGCAAGCGGTAAACTTGTTTACTTCCTTTGCAATTGTAGCCAATTTATCAGTGTTGGGGTAAATTCTATTTCAATTTAGTGAATTTCAGAGATGAATGGAAGTAAATAATTGTAACACTGCAAATTGACCACAAGCCCAAAAGGAGAAAATAACTTGATAATTTCATAAATTGATTGCATTGAGAAACAATCATAAATATTTATTTTTATTCACCCCTCAAAAGGGTAGATGCTTCCAGTTTGCAGAATAGTGTGTGCTTGGGAAAGTGTGTGTGAGGAAGTGAATTTCATCCAGACTCATACAGTGCCTTGGGAAAGTATTCAGACCCCTTTATATTTCCCACATTGTTACATTTCAGCCTTATTCTAAAATTGATTAAATAAATACAAATCCTCAGCAATCTACACACAATACCTAATATGACAAAGCGAAAAAAAGTTTTGCAAATTTAGAAAAAATTAAAAACAGAAATACCTTTTTCAGCAGCAGGGACTAGGAGACTAGTCAGGATTGAGGCAAAGATAAATGGAGCAAAGTGCAGAGAGATCCTTGATAAAAACCTGCTCCGGTGCGCTCAGACTTGGTTCACCTTCCAACAGGACAACGGCCCTAAGCACACAGCCAAGACAAGACGAGTGGCTTCTGGACAAGTCTCTGAATGTCCTTGAGTGGCCCAGCCAGGGCCCGGACTTGAACCCATCAAACATCTCTGAAGAGACCTGAAAATAGCTGTGCAGCAACGCTCACCAACCAACCTGACAGAGCTTGAGAGGTTCTGCAGAGAATAATGGAAGACACTCTCCAAATACAGGTGTGCCAAACTTGTAACATCATACCCAATCACGCGCGAGGCTATAATCGCTGCCAAAGGTGCTTCAACCAACAAAGTACTGAGTAAAGGGTCTGAATACTTATGTAAATGTAATATTTCCGTTTTTTTATTTTTTTAAATATATAAATTAGGAAACACCTCTATGGACCTGTTTCTGCTTTGTGATGGGGTTTTGTGTGTAGATTGATGAGGAAAAAATACAATTTAATCAATTTTAGAAAAAAGTCAAGGGGCCTGAATACATTCCGAAGGCACTGCACACACACACACACACACACACACACACACACACACACACACACACACACACACACACACACACACACACACACACCTCTCATTTCCCGTCATGATGTAAGGATGAGCTCCATCCAAAGCATATGTCACTCTTACAGCCCAGTGTACCAGTCGAGAGAGGAATATGAAAAATCACAGATTACATTAAGAACCCAATTGAATAATTTTTAAATTTACAAATGAGAAAATGGCCCAAGACAAGATAATATTACTGTCATAAATAAAAATAAAAACATATTGCTGTCTTCTCATAATCTAAAAGTTACTGTACATTTAAAGCAATATAAAAGATGAGTCCCAGAATATCACAGTTCTGCTATGAAATGCCCAGAAACCGAAGTTTTCCTAAACACTTTCTTTCTATGTGTGTCCCAAATGGCACCCTATTCCCTATGTCCACTACTTTTGACCAGGGCCCAGGCCATTTGGGATGTCGACATGGCGTATTGATGACTCAGTTGTTTGGAGTATTATGGACCTTGTAACACCAGAGCTGCGGGTTTAATTCAGAGCGCCACGTAGCCTACTGAATATACATTGCGTTTACTGTAAACTGTAAGTCGTGAAAGTGTAGGCTAAATGACTCTTATATTACATTCATTTTTTTTAATCGAATATGAAAGTATTTTAGGCAGTATTTGTTTCCCAAGCTGCGACCTTACCAAAAATTAAAAATGTTTTTTTCTCTCGTATAGCCTAGAAGTCTTTACAGTATACACGTGACTAGAACCTCAGTGGCTTGCAAAGCTTTACACTGAGCTAGTGGAACTCACAACTCAGTATGTACTGCATATATACAGTGGGGAGAACAAGTATTTGATACACTGCCGATTTTGCAGGTTTTCCCACTTACAAAGCATGTAGAAGTCTGTAATTTTTATCATAGGTACTCTTCAACTGTGAGTGACAGAATCTAAAACAAAAATCCAGAAAATCCCATTGTATGATTTTTAAGTAATTAATTTGCATTTTATTGCATGACATAAGTATTTGATACATCAGAAAACTAGAACTTAATATTTGGTACAGAAACCTTTGTTTGCAATTACAGAGATCATACGTTTCCTGTAGTTCTTGACCAGGTTTGCACACACTGCAGCAGGGATTTTGGCCCACTCCTCCATACAGATCCTTGAGGTTTCGGGGCTGTCGCTGGGCAATACGGACTTTCAGCTCCCTCCAAAGGTTTTCTATTGGGTTCAGGTCTGGAGACTGGCTAGGCCACTCCAGGACCTTGAGATGCTTCTTACGGAGCCACTCCTTAGTTTCCCTGGCTGTGTGTTTCGGGTCGTTGTCATGCTGGAAGACCCAGCCACGACCCATCTTCAATGCTCTTACTGAGGGAAGGAGGTTGTTGGCCAAGATCTCGCGATACATGGCCCCATCCATCCTCCCCTCAATACGGTGCAGTCGTCCTGTCCCCTTTGCAGAAAAGCATCCCCAAAGAATGATGTTTCCACCTCCATGCTTCACGGTTGGGATGGTGTTCTTGGGGTTGTACTCATCCTTCTTCTTCCTCCAAACACGGCGAGTGGAGTTTAGACCAAAAAGCTCTATTTTTGTCTCATCAGACCACATGACCTTCTCCCATTCCTCCTCTGGATCATCCAGATGGTCATTGGCAAACTTCAGACGGGCCTGGACATGCGCTGGCTTGAGCAGGGGGACCTTGCGTGCGCTGCAGGATTTTAATCCATGACGGCGTAGTGTGTTACTAATGGTTTTCTTTGAGACTGTGGTCCCAGCTCTCTTCAGGTCATTGACCAGGTTCTGCCGTGTAGTTCTGGGCTGATCCCTCACCTTCCTCATGATCATTGATGCCCCACGAGGTGAGATCTTGCATGGTGCCCCAGACCGAGGGAGATTGACCGTCATCTTGAACTTCTTCCATTTTCTAATAATTGCGCCAACAGTTGTTGCCTTCTCACCAAGCTGCTTGCCTATTGTCCTGTAGCCCATCCCAGCAGGTCTACAATTTTATCCCTGATGTCCTTACACAGCTCTCTGGCCTTGGCCATTGTGGAGAGGTTGGAGTCTGTTTGATTGAGTGTGTGGACAGGTGTCTTTTATACAGGTAACGAGTTCAAACAGGTGCAGTTAATACAGGTGTTGAGTGGAGAACAGGAGGGCTTCTTAAAGAAAAACTAACAGGTCTGTGAGAGCCGGAATTCTTACTGGTTGGTAGGTGATCAAATACTTATGTCAATCAATAAAATGCTAATTAATTATTTAAAAATCATACAATGTGATTTTCTGGATTTTCTCACAGTTGAAGTGTACCTATGATAAAAATTACAGACCTCTACATGCTTTGTAAGTAGGAAAACCTGCAAAATCGGCAGTGTATCAAATACTTGTTCTCCCCACTGTATTGTTGCTTTCGTTTCAGGTACCTACTGTAACAGCATGCTACTGTGTCCTCAACCGTCACAAAATGAAGAAGTTAGTTAGGAACAAGGCAGAATATTTCTCCCAAAATAGATTTCCTTTCAGTATGTTTATGAATAATCAATGAGCTGAAATCTGGCTGAGGTGCACTTTGTGTGGCTCAGAACTAGCTGCCCAGAGGCGAAATTAAATTGAAATCAGTACAATCAGATAAACTGGTTGTAAACTGGTTTTAATGACATCCTTTCAAATAGATTTGCCTGCTGGGCTGTTAATGTTTCCAATCAAGTCATGTTCAGTGGTGATGGGTCGACCGGCGGCCATATTGAGTGTACCCATGACTGGTTGTAAAAACAAGAAGAATTGCCAGGGTCTGAAGGTCTTTTTTCACATTTGAGTCAATTTATATCAATTAACTAAGCTAGAGTTGGATGGTCTCTAGGCAGAGTAAGATTGAGTAATAGCACTCATAGAACCAGATTAATAATAATAATTTTGGTTTCAGTTTATATGATCATGTTGTGAAATTTGATTGAGACTTCATTATTAAACATTCTTCCTGGTTTCAAGTCAGTTTCTCATTTGTAACAATTGTTCCAGGGGCTTTCTGCCTGTGTGTCTGCAGCAGTGTTTCACATACTGTTTATCATGACTGACTGCACTGGTGGGTTGCAGATAATTCTTTTTGGATTGTTGTGTCCTGAAAAGAGACATTGGTTTTGTCTACTTGGCTCATCATAAGAAATGCTCCTTTGAGGTTAAGGCAAGTTATAGCAACAAAAGATTTGGGAAATACTGCCATTAGACTATTGATGAAATCACTGTTTCACTGTGCTGTTAAAAATGCATTGTGTCCAAGTAACTTTAGTATATTGCATTCATTCGGACAGACAAACATACTCACTCTACATACTCCCACACAACATGCATATTGACAGCACAAACAGACAGAGACAGACACTTACTCACCACATACATAGAAAGTCCAATTGGCAGCTTCATTAAATAGTAACCACAAAACACCAGTCTCAACGTCATCAGTGAAGAGGCGATTCTGGGATGCTGGCCTTCTAGGCAAAGTTGCAAAGAAAAAGCCATATCAGCCATATCCAAGACTGGCCAATAAAAATAAAAGATTAAGATGGGCAAAACAGACACTGGACAGAGGAAGATATGGCTTTTTCTTTGCAACTCTGCCTAGAAGGCCAGCATCCCGGAGTTGCCTCTTCACTGTTGTCGTTGAGACTGGTGTTTTGCGGGTACTATTTAATGAAGCTGCCAGTTGAGTACTTGTGAGGCATCTGTTTCTCAAACTAGACACTAATGTACTTGTCCTCCTGCTTAGTTGTGCACCGGGGCCTCCCACTCCTCTTTCTATTCTGGTTAGAGCCAGTATGCGCTGTTCTGTGAAGGGAGTAGTACACAGCGTTGTACGAGATCTTCAGTTTTTTGGCAGTTTCTCACATGGAATAGCCTTCATTTCTCAGAACAAGAATAGACTGACGAGCTTCAGAACATTTTGAGCCTGTAATCGAACCCACAAATGCTGATGTCAGGGCTTGGATTAGCTAACACAACATGCCATTGGAACACAGGAGTGATGGTTGCTGATAATGGGCCTCTGTACTCCTATGTAGATATTCCATAAAACATCTGCCGTTTCCAGCTACAATAGTCATTGCAAATGGGTCTTCCAAATGGACAACAACCCCAAGCATACTTCCAAAGTTGTGGCAAAATGGCTTAACAAAGTCAAGGTATTGGAGTGGCCATCACAAAGCCCTGACCTCAATCATATAGAAAATTTGTGGGCAGAACTGAAAAAGCATGTGCGAGCAAGGAGGCCTACCATCATGACTCAGTTACACAAGTTCTGTCAGGAGGAATGGGCCAAAATTCACCCATCTTATTGTGGGAAGCTTGTGGAAGGCTCCCCAAAACATTTGACCAAAGTTAAACAATTTAAAGGCAATGCTACCAAATACTAATTGAGTGTATGTTAACTTCTGACCCAATGGGAATGTGATGAAAGAAAAAGCTGAAATAAATAATTCTCTCTCCTATTCTGACATTTCACATTCTTAAAATAAAGTAGTGATCCTAACTGACCTAAGACAGGGAAGTTTTACTAGGAACAAGTATTTGATACACTGCCGATTTTGCAGGTTTTCATCATCTGTCCCTCTCTGACCGTTATGCAAATATGAGAGTGTCTGGTGGTGTTGATTATGTATTATGTATGCCTTGAGGATGAGAGATTTAATCGAGAGAGGTAGGAGAGACAGGTCTGTAATGATTTGATGCCGATGGATGAGAGGTTTAGGACACGTCCAACAATATATTTTTTCCATAGAGATGGAATTTCCAATGTATCGATGGACCGCTGAGAGAGAGAACAGAAGCCGCCGCTCAGCTGAGTGGAACAGTGTTTCAAGACACGACCACTTATGTTACATATTAAATGACTTCTATGCAAGCGTCCAGGCAAGCAACACTGAAGCATGCATGAGAGCACCAGCTGTTCCGGACAACTGTGTGATCACACTCTCCGTAGCCGATGTGTAAGACCTTTAAACAGGTCAACATTTACAAAACCGCAGGGACGGATTACCAGGACGTGTACTCAGAGCATGCGCTGACCAATTGGCAAGAGTCTTCACTGACATTTTCAACCTGTCCCTGACTGAGTCTGTAATACCTTCAGTACGTTTCAAGCAGACCACCATAGTCCCTGTGCCCAAGAACACCAAGGTAACCTGCCTAAATGACTACAGACCTGTAGCACTCACGTCTGTAGCCATGAAGCGCTTTGAAAGCTGGTCATGGCTCACATCAACACCATTATCCCAGAAACCCTAGACCCACTCCAATTTGCATACTGCCACAACAGAACCACAGATTACGCAATCTATATTGCACTCCACACTGCCCTTTACCACCTGGACAAAAGGAACACCTATGTGAGAATGCTATTCATTGACTACAGCACAGCATTCAACACCTTAGTGCCCTCAAAGCTCAATAAGCGTAGGACCCTGGGACTAAACACCTCCCTCTGCAACTAGATCCTGGACTTCCAGACGGGCCGCCCCCAGGTGGTAAGTGTAGGTAACACCACATCTGCCACGCTGATCCTCAACACAGGGGGCCCCTCAGGGATGCATGCCCAGTCCCCTCCTGTACTCCCTGTTCACCCATGACTGCATGGCCAAGCACGACTCCTACACCATCATTAAGTTTGCCGACAACACAGTGATAGGCCTGTTTGCATTGACTTAGATATGAGCTGTGTTCAAATACTCATACTAACCACACTATTTGTGACGACGTAAATTGAGTATATAGTATGCTTATTGGTCCTAGTATGAATATATTTAGTATGCCAAAAGTTCCCGGATGTCGTACAATTTGCCAAAATATGAAGTAGACAAACAGGGGACACTATTTCCGTGCTTTTAGGGCCCATAATGCAGTTCTTTGGAAAATGGGCGTGGCTTCAGTTTTCAGATTTGAAGAAAATAGCAGGAAAATATGCAGCCAAAGTCCGAGAGCAGATACAAATGTATTGCTTTAATTATGGCAAATGTTAAGAAAATGTTGAGCAATGCAAAGTAAGTAATGATTTTTCAAATAAGTTACCTTACATGTTCTGCTGGCTGACAATTTGTTAGCTATGCTATCCTTATGAATCACATAGCATATCATTATAGTAGTATGTTAACTAATGCTAGCCAGAGCAAGATGAGCTAAAATCTATCAAAGGAACATTACATAAACCCTCTCAAACGTTTTCAGCTAGTTGGCAGTCAAAATGGGTCCTTCTGCAGCTTATTTTTGGACTACAAAGAAATGTATTGGTGAATTATATTAATCATGCATTGAACTGCATCCATATATTCTGCCAACAATGCCTTAGTGTACGTCATGGAACGTTGAGTCAAATATAACCTCTTTTGTAGCATACTTATATTATGATTGTCTGTTTGTTTCATATCTGCAAAGGTGTTAAAACACTGTCAGTTCCACTTTAAACTTTAGTTCACCGGTTACTTTGTGTGCTATACGTGAAATGTTTTTTGCAATGGGAAGTAATAGTTGTACATTTTGATTGGGAAATGCTTAATGGTTATGTTTTTGTATTCTTATGATTGGGACCTATTGGCTGGTTTATAGACTGCTTATCCTTTAACATCATGCTGTGTGTGACTACTGTCTTTCCATCAGGCCTTTGCAGTGGTGTAGTGGTGCTGGGAGAAGTGGGTATACTCTAATGTTGGCAAAAATTTCCCAAGCGGCCCGCCCAGAGAAGGAAAGTCACCCTGTGTGAAAAATCCTATGTTTTCCTATGTTTTTTTAATGAGTTTTCCTATAGATCTTTCTGATTTTCACTTAAAAAAAAGAAATGGTCTAAGTCCACAACAATGCTTAAACCACATCATTCTGATTGGGTGGGCATGTCAGGGCATGTCTCATCCATGTCTCATCCATGTCTACTCCCCTGATGCAAACAGCTCATGATGACAATTGCACATCACAAATAGCCTACTAACCAACACTTCAAACTAAACATTTTAAATACCTGGTTTGCATACCAATTGTTAGAATTTGCTGGTAGATATCAAGTTGAAACGTCTTTCCTACCCATATCGGCTACCAATGTCATTCTTCTGTGAGCTGCTCCATGCCAGAACCAGTCGAGAGCTGCACACTCTTGCTGCCTACAGATGATATTCCTCTGAAACTTGGTCATGTGTGCGGCTCACATGTGATTTTATTTCATGTGCTTTGCAATTGGGTAGACTACTTTGTGCATGATTTCTCTATTCTCTACTACATAATTGATAAGTCGTATACTTCCACTACATAATTGATAAGTCGTATACCTCCACTACATAATTGGTAAGTTGTATACCTCCACTACATAATTGGTAAGTCGTATACCTCCACTACATAATTGGTAAGTCGTATACCTCCACTACATAATTGGTAAGTCGTATACCTCCACTACATAATTGGTAAGTCGTATACCTCCACTACACTACTTTGATACGCATCAGTAGGGATTAAGAAGTGAGTATACGCAATACCCACTGAAAAAAAGTGGGTATACGGTTTATACCTGTGTATACCCTCCACTACACCATTGGCCCTTTGTGTTTTACAAAAAGTGCACTTTGCTACATGAGAGTGGCAGGTACCCTAGTGGTCAGCGCGTTGGGCCAGTAACCGAAAGGATTGAATCCCTGAGCTGACAAGGTGAAAACCTTTTGATGTGTCCTTGAGCAAGGCACTTAACCCTAATTTGCTCTTGGGGCGCCGTACTTCTATGGCTGTCCCTGTAGGTAGGCCGTCATTGGAAATACAAATTTGTTCTTAACTGACTTGCCTAGTTAAATAAAGGTTAAATAAAAAAAAAAGATATATATTAAAATATTATTACAGTTGCTGTCCTTTCAGAATCACAAACCTGTCACACACTAAAGGCCTATAGGTTCACTCAATTGGCCTTGAGACCGAGACCGGTCTTGAGTTTACAACACTGCAAAGCAGACATAGACTAATCCCTAGCCAGCACTTTACTCAGAAAGGATCCGGAGGATAACACAGCACCAATCACTGCACATACATTTTTTTAAGCAGGAGAAGACTATAATTGTAGTTGACAGCTACTATTCAAAGACCATATAATCATGTCATTGCTGCAGCTTACTGTTGGTGCATAATACCATGGTGCAGTAGGTGTGAGAGAGATTAAATGCATCATGGTATATTATTGAGCTAAAATAAGCCACTGCACTGTCATGTCCTGTATTAAAAAATCAAATTAAATGTTATTTGTCACATGCTTCGTAAACAACAGGTGTCGACTAACAGTGAAATGCTTACTTACAGGTCCTTTTCCAACAACGCAGAGTTAAAGATAAAGATAAATATTTGAACATTTGAAACATAAATAGTGACTTGTTACTAATAACAGTAACAAGTACAAATAACATATATATACAGGGATTAGCAGTACAGAGCAGAGGTACGAGGTACTTGAGGTACTGTAGCTACGTACATATAGGTAGGGGTAAAGTGACTAGGTAACAGGATAGATAATAGACAGTAGCAGCAGCTTATATGTGTGTGTGTATGTGTGTGTGTGTGTGCCGTCAGTATGCATGGGTGCTTGTGTTACTGTATGTGTGTGTGGATGTATGTAGTGTGTGTGTAGAATGAAGATGGCGCTGGAGAGGAAGGCTGCCGTTTTACAGCCTCTTAACCAACTATGTTATTTTGTTAGTTTTTTTGCATTGTTTGTAACTTAATTTTTTACTTATTGTGTACATAATGTTGCTGCTACGTCTCTTATGACCGAAAATAACTTCTAGACATCAGAACAGCGACTCTTTAACGAGTCTGACTCAAAGGATATACTGCTTTCTCAGGAATGGGCCCAAACCCGTCATCTTCATGAAGAAAAGACAGAGAAAAAGAGGCCGGAGGTCAGGCTGCCTTCTGAGAATTCGCAGGCGAGTGAGTAAAGCCCCACTACCATCCGTTCTATTGGCCAACGTGCAATCATTGGACAATAAAATGGAAGATTTAAGTTCCTTTTATGCTCGCTTTGAGGCAAGCCACACTAAAGCATGCATGAGAGCACCAGCTGTTCCAGACGACTGTGTGATAACGCTCTCGGTAGCCGATGTGAGCAAGACCTTTAAACAGGTCAAAATTCACAAAGCCGCAGGATTACCAGGAAGTGTACTCAAAGCATGCGCGGACCAACTGGCAAGTGTCTTCACTGACATTTACAACCTCTCCCTGACCGAGTCTGTAATACCTACATGTTTCAAGCAGACCACCGTAGTCTCTGTGCCCAAGGAAGCAAAGGTAACCTGCCTAAATGATTACCGCCCCATAGCACTCATATTGGTAGCCATGAAGTGCTTTGAAAGGCTGGTCATGGCTCACATCAACAGCATCAACCTGGATTCCCTAAACCCACTCCAATTTGTATACCGCCCCAACAGATCCAGAGATGACGCAATCTGAATCTCACTCCACACTGCCCTTTCCCACCTCGACAAAAGGAACACCTATGAGAGAATGCGGTTCATTGACTACAGCTCAGCCTTCAACACCATAGTGCCCTCAAAGCTCATCACTAAGCTAAGGACTCTGGGACTAAACACCGCCCTCTGCAACTGGATCCTGGACTTCCTGATGGGCCGCACCCAGGTGGTAACGGTAGGCAACAACACATCTGCCACGCTGATCCTCAACGTGGCAGATGTGTGCTTAATCCCCTCCTGTACTCCCTGTTCACCCAAGACTGTGTGGCCAAACACGACTCCAACACCATCATTACGTTTGCTGACGACATAACAGTTGTAGGCCTGACCCCCATTAACATCGACGGGGCTGTATTGGAGCAGGTCGACAGTTTCAAGTTCCTTGGTGTCCACATCACCAACTGTCATGGTCCAAACACACCAAGACAGTTTTCCCAGTCGTGAACCGTGACTATTGGAGCTAGAGAACTCGGATGCCTGTGTATACAGAGCATGACTTGAGACCTTTCTTTTGCAGACCTACAGTTGAAGTTTACATACACCTTAGCCAAATACATTTAAACTCAGTTTTTCACAATTCCTGACATTTAATCCTAGTAAGAATTCCCTGTTTTAGGTCAATTAGGATCACCAATTATTTATTTGAGCTTTTATTTATTTCATGACATTCCCAGTAGGTCAGAAGTTTACATACACTCAATTAGTATTTGGTAGCATTGCCTTTAAATTGTTTAACTTGGGTCAAATGTTTTGGGTAGCCTTCCACAAGCTTCCCACAAAAGGTTGGGTGAATTTTGGCCGCCCAGGTTTGTCAGGTTCGCACACAATTTTCAGTTCTGCCCACATACAGTGGGGAGAACAAGTATTTGATACACTGCCAATTTTGCAGGTTTTCCCACTTACAAAGCATGTAGAAGTCTGTAATTTTTATCATAGGTATTCTTCAACTGTGAGTGATGGAATCTAAAACAAAAATCCAGAAAATCACATTGTATGATTTTTAAGTAATTAATTTGCATTTTATTGCATGACATAAGTATTTGATACATCAGAAAAGCAGAACTTAATATTTGGTACAGAAACCTTTGTTTGCAATTACAGAGATCATACGTTTCCTGTAGTTCTTGACCAGGTTTGCACACACTGCAGCAGGGATTTTGGCCCACTCCTCCATACAGATCCTTCAGGTTTCGGGGCTTTTCGCTGGGCAATACGGACTTTCAGCTCCCTCCAAAGATTTTCTATTGGGTTCAGGTCTGGAGACTGGCTAGGCCACTCCAGGACCTTGAGATGCTTCTTACGGAGCCACTCCTTAGTTGCCCTGGCTGTGTGTTTCGGGTCGTTGTCATGCTGGAAGACCCAGCCACGACCCATCTTCAATGCTCTTACTGAGGGAAGGAGGTTGTTGGCAAAGATCTCGCGATACATGGCCCCATCCATCCTCCCCTCAATACGGTGCAAACGTCCTGTCCCCTTTGCAGAAAAGCATCCCCAAAGAATGATGTTTCCACCTCCATGCTTCACGGTTGGGATGGTGCTCTTGGGGTTGTACTCATCCTTCTTCTTCCTCCAAACACGGCGAGTGGAGTTTAGACCAAAAAGCTCTATTTTTGTCTCATCAGACCACATGACCTTCTCCCATTCCTCCTCTGGATCATCCAGATGGTCATTGGCAAACTTCAGACGGGCCTGGACATGCGCTGGCTTGAGCAGGGGGACCTTGCGTGCGCTGCAGGATTTTAATCCATGACGGCGTAGTGTGTTACTAATGGTTTTCTTTGAGACTGTGGTCCCAGCTCTCTTCAGGTCATTGACCAGGTCCTGCCGTGTAGTTCTGGGCTGATCCCTCACCTTCCTCATGATCATTGATGCCCCACGAGGTGAGATCTTGCATGGTGCCCCAGACCGAGGGAGATTGACCGTCATCTTGAACTTCTTCCATTTTCTAATAATTGTGCCAACAGTTGTTGCCTTCTCACCAAGCTGCTTGCCTATTGTCCTGTAGCCCATCCCAGCCTTGTGCAGGTCTACAATTTTATCCCTGATGTCCTTACACAGCTCTCTGGCCTTGGCCATTGTGGAGAGGTTGGAGTCTGTTTGATTGAGTGTGTGGACAAGTGTCTTTTATACAGGTAACGAGATCAAACAGGTGCAGTTAATACAGGTAATGAGTGGAGAACAGGAGGGCTTCTTACTTATACTTATGTCATGCAATAAAATACAAATTAATTATTTAAAATCATACAATGGGATTTTCTGGATTTTTGTTTTAGATTCTGTCTCTCACCGTTGAAGTGTACCTATGATAAAAATTACAGACCTCTACATGCTTTGTAAGTAGGAAAACCTGCAAAATCGGCAGTTTATCAAATACTTGTTCTCCCCACTGTATGTTCTATAGGATTGAGATCAGGGCTTTGTGATGGCCACTCCAATACCTTGTTGTCCTTAAGCCATTTTGCCACAACTTTGGAAGTATGCTTTGGGTCATTGTCCATTTGGAAGACCCATTTGTGACCAAACTTTAACTTCCTGACTTCACAAAATGTTGCTTCAATATGTCCACATCATTTTCCTTCCTCATGATGCCATCTATTTTGTGAAGTGCACCACTCCCTCCTGCAGCAAAGCACCCCTACAGCATGATGCTGCCACCCCCGTGCTTCACGGTTGGGATGATGTTCTTCGGATTGCAAGCCTCCCCATTTTTCCTCCAAACATAACGATGGTCATTACGGCTAAACAGCTCTATTTTTGTTTCATCAGACCAGAGGACATTTCTCCAAAAAGTATGTGCAGTTGCAAACCGTAGTCTGGCTTTTTTAAAGCGGATTTGTAGCAGTGGCTTCTTCCTTGCTGAGCGGCCTTTCAGGTTATGTCGATATAGGACTAATTTTACTGTGGATATAGATACCTTTGTACCTGTTTCCTACAGCATCTTCACAGGGTCCTTTTCTGTTGTTCTGGGATTGATTTGCACTTTTCGCACCAAAGTAAGTTCATCTCTAGGAGACAGAACGCATCTCCTTCCTGAGCTGTATGACACCTGCATGGTCCCATGGTGTTTATGCTTGCGTACTATTGTTTGTACAGATGAACGTGGTACCTTCAGGCGTTTGGAAATTGCTCCCAAGGATGAACCAGACTTGTGGAGATCTACACAATTCTTTTCATTTTTGGGGGGATTTCTTTTGATTTTCCCATGATGTCGAGCAAAGAGGCACTGAGTTTGAAGGTAGGCCTTGAAATACATCCACAGGTACACCTCCAGTTGACTCAAATTATGTCAATTAGCCTATCAGAAGCTTCTAAAGCCATGACATAATTTTCTGGAATTTTCCAAGCTGTTTAAAGGCACAGTCAACTTAGTGTATGTAAACATTTGACTCACCGGAATTGTGATATAGTGAATTATAAGTGAAATAATCTGTCTGTAAACAACTGTTGGAAGAATTACTTGTGTCATGCACAAAGTAGATGTCCTAACGGACTTGCCAAATCTATAGTTTGTTAACATGAAATCTGTGGAGAGATGAAAAATGAGTTTTAATGATTTCAACCTAAGTGTATGTAAACTTCTGACTTCAAGTGTGTGTGGCAGAGTCAAACAGTCCTAAGCCACGCCTCAGCTGTTGCTCACAGAAGCAGCACACATACACAACGGTTGCAAATATCGACAGCAGGAACCACGTTAGAAGAAAATACGGTTGCGCCATTTCAAAAAACATTTTCCAAAACAGTCACTCAAATAGTGGCGGAATAAATTAAACCACACAACTACTCACATTGTTTCAAGACCACGGACAGTATATGCTGTCAGAGAGAAAAAAGTTGCGCTGTATTCGATGTTCTATCTCCAGCATGCAACAATAAAAAAATGCACCACAACACGAAATGTCATGTACCCTTTGTTTTTACCACACAACCAGTGATCTGAAGTTTAAATAATATTTTACACATTGTATTCAAAATGATATGAACGAGATAGCAACAAAAAGCAAGCTGTAGATGAAAACAAAAAGTCCACTCACCATTATGATTTCATTTAAAAAACGAAGTCCATTCTCCTGTCCTTCTTTATGAAATGGGCAATGGCAGGTTCATATAGCTTGTCTTTTGATTTTAAATCCGAAATAAATTATTTTTCGATTGAGATCAAAGCCAGGGCTGACAGTCGGGCCTGTCCAGTGGTGTCCCTGGAATATATCTTGATCCTTTTTAGTGCAGAAAATGTTCTTTCTACTGATGCAGTGGACACTCGAATAGTCAAAACTAGACCGGTAAGCAGATACAATTGGTGCATACTATCAATTAGTCTCTTCTGCTGGAGAAAGTGGAGCAGATCAGCCCTCAAAGTCAGACATTGAGCACATAATGGTGAGTTCTGTTTTAAGCCATGGCAAATCAAAATTAGGGCCATAACTTTCCTCGAGACTTGAGAACGCAGCTTTTGGATAGTTTGGCGTATCCTTTTTTGTCAGCTCACAGCCGGTTATCCACGGATAGCGCTCATAATTATTAACTTGAAAATGCCTTTCAAAACTCTTTCCTCGTTGCACCAAATCAGGCAGTGCAGGAGTTGGTCTCCCGGCCTGTACAAGATTAAACTTTTCATTAAAAGTTAGTCTTGAAAAGGGCGATGCTAACAATTAAGCCACCACATCGTCCTCGATTACTCTCTCTGCAGTTGCCATCGCCATCGTTACATACACTCACTGCAAAAAGCTAGCCAGTTAGCTAGGCTCAAGCGTGAAAAAACAATATAAGGCTCGCTATTGGCTCTGAATTAGTGACGTATACTTAGGCCCTCTAGAGGGCCTTGAGGCATCATACAATTGTCCCACCTATTACAAGACAATTTGTGATTGGTTGATTCTACTGTCATTCTAAAATGCTGCTCTAATTGAAGTCAATGTCAAGGACGTTTGCTGGTGCCTTCTATTCAAAGCCTGAGGGTCTAGCCAATGAGCATTGAGCCTTGCTAGATTATTTCTACCAAGAGACTACCAAAGAAAAATTCTGATTGGATATTTTTTTCTGTTGGATATTAACCTTTCTTTTTCCAACACAAACTGAATAAATTCAATAGGAAGATCATTACAAAAAAAGATTAAATCAATGAAAACAAAATTGCAAAAATATACAGATTTGTATCTATCCTTAGGTTCTCTCTGAGGGCGTAGAGGGCCCTGACGGTTCCCCCCGTTTTTTTCCCCTCAGGAGACTGAAAAATGTGGCATGGGTCCCCATATACTCAAAACGTTCTACAGCTGCACCATCGAGAGCATCCTGACCAGTTGCATCACCGTCTGGTATGGCAACTGCTTGGCATCTGACCGTAAGGCACTACAGAGGGTAGTGCATACGGCCCAGTACATCACAGGGTCCAAGCTTCCTGCCATTCAGGACTTATATACTAGGCGGTGTCAGAGGAAAGCCCAAAAAATTGTCAAAGACTCCAGTCACCCAAGTCATAGACTGTTCTCTCTGCTACCGCACGGCAAGCGGTACCGGAGCGCCAAGTTTAGGACCAAAAGGCTTCTCAACAGCTTTGACTCCAAAGCCATAAGACTATTTACATTGACTATTTACATTCATACTTTTCACGCTTTGCGGAGCAGTGCAGAGCTGTTGTGAAGGAAGTTGTCAAGGAAGTGAGTTTGTTTTAATACAGGACCTCCTGCCCTCACCTACCGTCCACCAATCATGTCAATGCGGAGCTATACGGAGCCTTCTGCATTGTTAAATCATTTGAGAGGCGCACTGCGATGCAGTACGGAGCTCACTTTTTAGGGCCTTCCACTGACATCACCTCGTATAGAGGTGCTGGATGGCAGGGAGCTTGGCCCCAGTGATCTACTGGGGCGTACTCACCACTCATTGTAGCACATTGCGGTCGGGTGCCTTACAGCGAGCGGTGATGCAGCCAGTCAAAATACTCTTGATGGTGCAGCTGTAGAACTGTCCTGTATTGTATTGTACTACTGTCCAAGTAGAGAGGATGAAGAACCAAGAACCTTAGTACAGCCTAATGCAGAAACATAATCTTGCCCACCAGCCCGCTATCTCTCTGTCGAACCGTCTGGTTTCACAGCCCCTCAGAACGGACTTGACTGGAAATCTATGGTAGGACCAGACAAAACAACCGATGGTTTTATTCGTCTGATTTCTCAGTTCATCACCATATAGCATAACCCTTAGATCCTCCCCCTACACTGTGGACTTCAAAGCACGAGCAGCACAAGTGATTTAAACAAGGACATTTTTGGAAAATCTGACTGTAAGCATGGTAATCTGTAGCTCAGTTGGTACAGCATGGCATTTGCAATGCCAGAATAGTGGGTTCGATTTCTGGGACCACCCATATGTAAATGTATGCACGCATGACGGTAAGCCGCTTTTGAATAAAGCATGCCTTATATTATTATTAAACTGTATATGCCCGAACTCAGAATCAACTAGCCTTCCCCAAAAAAATATAGTCATTGTGATAGAACATTTAATACAGCTGTACCAGGCTCGCTCCCTCTCCCGTCTTGATTTTAACCACACCCCTTTCAAGTCTCACTTTGTTGCACAGTGTTACCAGGCTCTATGCACCAGAAATTCGAGACTGGGGACAAGGTTAATGGAAGTATAGGGGTGTGAGAAAGGTTAAATGCATCATGGTGTTTTTTTAGAAAAGCCACTACTCTATACTGTCTTGTACTGTATTGGACTGTCCTGTTCTGTTCTGTCCTGTCTTGTACTGTCCTGTCTTGTACTGTTCTGTACTGTTCTGTCCTGTTCTGTTCTGTCCTGTCTTGTGCTGTTCTGTCCTGTCCTGTCTTATACTGTCCTGTCCTGTCCTGTCCTGTCCTGTTCTGTCCTGTCTTATACTGTCCTGTCCTGTCCTGTTCTGTCCTGTCTTGTACTGTTCTGTCCGGTTCTCTCCTGTCCTGTCTTGTACTGTTCTGCCCTGTTCTCTCCTGTCCTGTCTTGTACTGTTCTGTCCGGTTCTCTTCTGTTTCGGTCTTGTACTGTTCTGCCCTGTTCTGTCCTGTTCTGGCCTGTTCTGTCCAAGTAGAGAAGATAAATAACTAAGCCAGCTTTCTGCCCTCATATGGCTGACCAGATGGCCCTGGCTGTCCTTAGGCCATTGGAAAAATATCCATCTCTCTACGAAGTGTGTTTGTGGGTGTGTGTGTAGGTGTGTGTGTATATATGTGTTTGTTTGATGTGTGTGTCCGCATGTGTGTGTGTTTATCATTAAGCCATGTACTCAGATCCCTTTCTCCACAATCAACTGACAGCTTTCCAACCTCATGATAGGAGCAGGGAGGGTAAACTGGCTTGACATGTGAAGTGTTCTCTGCTGGCTGTCTATGTATACACAGGTACCAAGGTCTAATCACCCTAGTCCTTATGTCTTTCTCTTTGCTGCTTTCACCTGTTTTTAGTGTAAATTATGGAAATGGGAACAAAGAGACACATTTCACTATTGAGACGAATCCCACAAGTAACTATAGACTAACTGGCATATGGGGCTCTATCTAAATATACCATGTCTTGCATCTCTTCTGTGTTTTCAGATCAGTGTAGATGAAGGAGACGAGACAGAGAACGAGAGGAAGCTACAGTAGAGTATTGAGCCACAGCCATATTATCAGTCCCGGGCCAGTGCAGATGAAGTAAAAGAGACAAGGGAGAGAAGCTAATGTAGAGTAACTGGTGTCAGCTCAGGGCCAGTGTGCAGGGTCAACGAGATGCCCAACATCAACCTGTGTCTACTGTCCCCCTCTAGTGGTAAGTCTGGGAACAACCTGGGTAGAAGAGGAGAGAAAAGCCTGGGTGGACAGGAGAGGGAATATGGTAGCCAATGGATGACCATATAAAGTCATCAGCAAGTACTATATTAGTTAAGATAAGGTTACAGTAAGGGTTCATATAATGGGTTAAAGTGTTAGGGGGGAAAAGTCATACTACGTGTTATATACTGAGATATCAATATGGTCACCATCAAAATGGCTTGGATCGTGGACTTCAGGAAACAGCAGAGGGAGCACGCCCTTATCCCCAATCGTCGGGACAGCAGTGGAGAAGGTGAAAAGCTTCAAGTTCCTCGGCGTACACATCACTGACGATCTGAAATTGTCCACCCACACAGACAGTTTGGCTTGGCACCTAAAACCCTCACAAACTTTTACAGAATCACAATTGAGAGCATCCTGTCAGGCTGTATCACCGGGCTCTCCAGAAGATGGTGCGGTCTTCCCAACACATCACCGGGGGTAAACCTGCACTCCAGGACACCTACAGCACCTGACGTCACAGGAAGGCCAAAAAGGTAATCACCCGAGCCACTCGGGTGGTTGTTGGCGAGGTCAGTACAGAGAGCTGGGACCGAGAGACTGAAAAAAAGCTTCTATCTCAAGGCCATCAGACTGTTAAATAGCCATCACTAGGTGGCTTCCACCCGGTTATGTAACCCTGCACCTTAGAGGCTGCTGCCCTATATACGTAGACTTGAAATCACTGGCCACTTTAATAATGGAACACTAGTCACTTTAATAATGTTTCCATATTTTTGCTTTACTCATCTCATACGTATATATTGTATTCTATTCTACTGTATTTTAATCTATGCCACTACGACATTGCTCGTCCTAATATTTATATATTCCTTAATTCCATTCTTTTACTTTTAGGTTTGTGTGTGGTTGTGAATTGTTAGATATTTCTGCACTGTTGGAAACACAAGAATTTCGCTACACCCGCAATAACATCTGCTAAACATGTATGTGTGTGTGACCAATTTTATTTTATTTTATTTAGTAATTTAGCAGACGATCATTGTTTTATTGTTTTTTATTTTATTTTTATATTATTACTATTAACCCATCCGCCAGGCTGTAACGTTAAAAAAAAGTCAAGGGGTCTGAATACTTTCCGAATGCACTATTTATAGCAGAAATGCTGTAAAAAAAAGTATTCAGACCCTTTGCTATGAGACTCAAAATTGAGCTCAGGTGGATCCTGTTTCCATTGATCATCCTTGAGTTCACCTATGGTAAATTCGATTGATTGGACATGACTATATAAGGTCCCACAGTTGACAGTGCATATCAGAGCAAAAACCAAGCCACGAGGTCAAAGGAATTGTCTGTAGAGCTCCGAGACCGGATTGTGTCGAGGCACAGATCTGGGGAAGGGTACCAAAAAATGTCTGCAGCCAGGTCCCCAAAAACACAGTGGCCTCCATCATTCTTAAATGGTCATTAGTAGCCTACCAAACATGCTAACTGCCTGGTACTCAGCACTCTATTGTCCCTCTAATCACTCTGACATAAATGTAAATGTGATCAGAAATCTAATCAAACATTTATTGAGAGCCCATGTGCTTATGTTGCAGAACATTTCTATAGGCTATGCAATTGTGCGAGAAAACAGAGTGATGGCCTCTGTTAAAAATAAGAGGATCCCATCAGCTTTGTATAGGCTAGGCCTACTATATTTATTTTTCTACTTTCCTAAAAGCGTCCTCCATTGGCAATTTAAGTGCATAGATGACATGCATTTTTTCCTGCTGCCCCTGTTTCAAGACAGGTGCATGATAATGGTCCATTCTAAATCAAAACAAATTTCACATATATATTATTTAGTATATGTAAAGACAAGATTAAATCAAGAATAGTCTGATGGGTGACAATATTAGCCTATCAGTTGTGAATTATATATTATCACTTGTGAATGATGCCTAGCATAAGGCAAGAAACAATGCCTTTTTTTAGCAACTTTTTCGAATCATAGTAGCCTTTTTTTCTTCTTCTAAAAACCTATTTTTGCTTTGTCATTATGGGGTATTGTGTGTAGATTGATGAAAAAAAGAATTTAATCAATTTTAGAACAAGGCTGTAATGTAACAAAATGTGGAAAAAGGTCAAGGGGTCTGAATACTTTCTGAATGCACTGTATACTCTAGGTAGGGGTAACGTGACTAGGCAACAGGGTAGATACTAAGCAGTAGCAGCAGCATATGTGGTGAGTAAAAAGATTCAGTGCAAAGGGAGTCAATGTGCGTGTGTTTGTGTGTGGTAATGGTCTGTGACGTTCCCACCACCTCCCAGATAGAGATGATGTTGAACACTAGTGTTCCCTCAGTATGTCAATATTGTAATGTAGTACTACATATCTTTCAGTAGTTTACACCCACACACACACACACACACACACACACACACACACACACACACACACACACACACACACACACACACACACACACACACACACACACACACACACACACACACACATGGGGGTTCTATTATCACAATCTTGGAGGCCCTTCTTTCTTATTCCCGGAACCCTATTCAGGCCTAATCAGAGGAGCTAATGTGTAGGATATGTGTGTGTGTGTTCCTACAAAACTGGATTTGCCAGCCAATTATGGTCTATGCTTCTCCAACCCAAGAACCAATGGGTGCAACCCTAACTTTTCTTATGCAGTGAGTGACCCACTAAATAAACAATTTCTTAGCCAGTCTTTTGCCTCAACTCATTGGAATCAACTAAAAATTACTGGTCTTGATCCAAGATTTCACTAATACTATTGTAAGGAACAGAAGTAAGGGCCTTTTCTGCTTAGAGTGGAGGGAGATGAGAGAGGGAGAGTGAGAGAGAGAGAGAGAGAGAGAGAGACAGAGAGAGAGTAGGACCAACCAATAATAATACATAATAATTTCATTCAGGTTTGGATTAAGTTGTTAATGTTCCTCTCCCTCTCCTCCTCTCTCTCTTCTCTTTCTCTCAATTCTCCCTTTCAACCAACATTATCTTTCTCTCTATGTGCCTCTCATATACTCTATCCTTCCTCTCTGTCATGCTCTCACTCTCTTTATTTTGTCACTCTTCCACTCCCTCCTTCTTCTCCTCTCCTCCCTCTTTTCACTCAGCTCTATCTCTTCATCTCCTGCAGACTCGTCTGTCGTTTCTTTGAAGTGATGTCTGTTTTCCACCCTGTCAGAGTGAGAGTGAGAGAGATAGAGAGAGAAAGAGAGAGAGAGAGAGTGAGAGAGAGACAGAGAGAGAGTGAGAGAGAGAGTGAGAGAGAGAGAGAGAGAGAGAGAGAGAGAGAGAGACATCCCACCCAGCTTTGGCCTATGTCTGCAACAGAAGGGCCAAACTCAGGAAGGCTGTTAATCACAGCAATGTGTCTTTGTGTGTGTCTTTGTGTGTGTCTTTGTGTGTGTTTGGTTTTACTATCCTTGCTGGACCAGAAGTCCTCACAAGGATAGTAAAACAAGACAAAGCGGGGGCATTTCACCCCTCCTCACAAGGAAAATGATTTTGTAGGCTTGGGGTTAGAATTAGGGTAAGGGTTAGGGTTAGGGTTTAGGGAAAATAATATTTTAAATGGGAAGCAATTGTTTGGTCCCCTAAAGGATAGTAAAACAAACATGTGTGTGTGTGTGTGTGTGTGTGTTTATGATCTTGGTTAAGTCTCACACGACAGTGTTCAGGAAATGAGAGCCTCTCCAAGGAACATCAGCTCTCAGAGTCAGCCATGCCTACACCAGTCTGAGAAAAAGACACATAGAGAGAAATAGAAGAAGATAGAGAGAGACAGAGACAGACAGACATAGAGACAGAGAAAGACAGAGACAGACAGACAAACAGACAGAGAGACAGATAGACAGAGAGAAAGAGACACAGAGACAGACAGACAGAGAAAGTGAGACAGACAAAGAGAGAAAGAGACAGACAGACAGAGAAAGAGACAGAGACATACAGAGAGACAGAGAGACAGGCAGAGAGAGAGACAGACAGACAGAGAGAGAGACACAGAGAGAGAGAGAGAGAGAGAGAGAGAGAGAGAGAGAGAGAGAGAGAGAGAGAAAGACAGACAGACAGAGAGAGGAAGAGAGACAGACAGAGAGAGAAAGAGACAGAGAGACAGACAGAGAGAGAAGAAGAGACAGAGAGAGAAAGAGACAGAGAAAGAGAGACAGAGACAGACAGATCTGTCCAGCTCAGTAGGAACGCTGTGATCTTATGAAAAAGAGCGTGAGAGAGAGAAATTTAAATTGAATTGATAGAGATGGAAAGATATCGAGAGAGTGAAAGAGGAGACGAAAGAGAGAGAGAGAGAGAGAGAGAGAGAGAGAGAGAGAGAGAGAGAGAGAGAGAGAGAGAGAAAGAGAGGAAGGGAGGAAGAGAGAAAGTGACAGCGACAGAAAGAAAGAACATTAGAGATAGAGATAGCTAGAGAAAGGAAAGGAGAAAGAGAGAGATGGCGATAGCACTATAGGTTTAGGGGTATTTCAGAAATATTTTGACTCATCACAATGATCTGCTCATTTGCTGGTGTTGGCGCGAAAGGGCTGGTTTTTGATGAGTAAACAAGTTGTGAGTGTGTCAAAGCTTAGTCCCTCACGCGCCAATCAGAACGTGCAAAATATATATTTGTTTTATTATTTAGCTAGGCAAGTCAGTTAAGAACAAATTCTTATTTTCAATGACGGCCTACCCCGACCAAACCCTAAACCGGACAACGCTGGGCCAATTGTGCGCCGCCCTATGGGACTCCCAATCACGGCCGGTTGTGATACAGCCTGGAATCGAACCAGAATCGTCTGTATTGACGCCTCTAGCACTGAGATGCAGTTCCGTAGACCGCTGTGCACCTTATTGGTTTCTTCAGGTTGTGAATTTACTGTCTTTTATGTATTGCCTTGGAATCAACTATTATTTCTCCCTGTGTGCATATAATATTAAAACAACGCAGACTATGCTGGGTTGTACGCACATCCAAACTATTCACAGTAGCTGGACAAAGATCCAATAATTATAGAAAGGGAGAGTGTCCACTAACCGTTACACTGTTCCCAAATAGGCCTGTGTCTTATGAACATAGTCGTAACCATTTTATAGATCAAATTGCATTCACACATCTCCAGAAGTTGCAGAGCAAGCGCGCCACGGACATTGCCACCATAAAACCAGGAAGGTGAATTATTCTAATAAGATTGGTTGTAACAGAATTAAACCAAAAAACAAGAAAAACTCATTGTTAAACAACAACAACAATAAATACATGTAAAATGGAATGATATCATAAAATCGCCAGGATAAAAAAGACATGCATTGCTGTTGAACAAGCTTTCGTTAGGGGAGACCGGCAATGCTTGTCACACTTTTTACTATTGCCAGTATTTCTCAGCACCAGTAAATTACAGAAGACTAATTTCAGTATTGGTCCAAAGTTGAAGGTCTTGGGTATGAATTAATATCACCTTTATCAGCATAATATGTTTTAACATGAAGTAATAAGCCATGAAATACACTCAGAGAAAGTGTGACACCAATCCCATCACAGGGTTGGTTGTCACGGGGGGTGGGGTTGGTTGTCACTGTATATTCCAATGAGATGTGCAACAATCTAGAGACACCAAATAATTACAAATGTTCTTAACACAATATGTAATGTGTAATCTATAAAGTTTCTGCACTATGTGTTTAAATCCCATTGTGTTTAATTGGATGTTTATTTACAGATACAGGCATAGACATATTAAGGCTAAATGTGAACTATAAAATGTAACAAAACATTTGTAACTTATTTGAGTGTGGAGGTTTGTTTGTGAATATTGTGTTTGTTTGTCAATAATTAGTCATCTTGTATAGTCTTAGTCAGAATCGCAGGAATCACATTTTTGACATATGTAATTAGATCATCCGTAAGGGGTGCACTCTTTGTGTGCCCAATTTTCGCACATAATGCACTTTAGCCATATTTCTTTGGGTCGGCTGTTAGAATAGGCCTCAACGCACACAAGACAAAAACATTCTTCTTCATCAGAGGATTCGAGAAGCTTAGACTTCTGTTTGGCCTTCTCTTTCCCCTTCCCCACACTAGTGGAGAGCTGAGCGGTAGATTTTTTGGAAAACTTTTTCTGTGAAAAGATCCTCTTCTTTCCCGGCACAACGGCTTTCTTCCTCTCAAGGTCATCCTTAACTGTTATGTCAGTTAATATTGCAGTCTTTCTTGTTCTCCTTTGTGGGGCCAGTATCCTTGGTACAGCTTTAGGATGAGGGTGGATATCTTCTGGATGTAGCTAGAGATAGAGCAGGCTGGCCTGAATGCTGTGTGCTACTGTTGGGGGCCGGAGCCAGAAGTGGAGCAGGCTGGTCTAAACGCTGGGCGCCATTGTTGGGGGGAAAAGCAAGAAATGGAGCATGCTGGATGGGTACAGGACGGTCTGTGACAAATGATGGGGAAATCATCAAACACATCCCTATTAAATGGATGGTTGCCAGTTACCTTAAAACCTGACTGAATGTTCACAGGTGTTGCAGCAAGGGGATAGGCAATGGCCACAATCCCAGGAATGTCATAAATAGTCATTGTCTTGCCAGGACTTCTCACCATCCACACATCACTAGTTGAGTTTACATGTTTCTTGAAGGGCTTATATACTGTCTGGTCAAGTGGCTGGAGTTTATGGGAACAGTGAGGTGGGAAGGACAGAATAACCAAGCCATTTCTTTTGGCGTAGTCTAGGCCATCAATGGACAAGTGAGAACAATGGTTATCCAAAATCAATAATTATGGATTTTCCTTGATACATTTTGTTTGTGTAACAAAATGCTTCAGGAACTCTAAAAACTGCTCATCTTTCATCCAACCCAATGGGTTTGCATCTCCTTTGCATCCAGGCGAACCATTTTTGATAAAGTGGTCCCTGTAGTTTACTCTGGGAAACACAACGTTGGGGGGAATGCTGTTTCCTATTGCTGACACAGCACAAGCTACGGTAACAAGTGTTCCCCTCTCTCCAGACGTCAGAGAGCCCACTTGTTTGTAACCTCTTCGAGCCACTAGCTTCTCTGGCTTGTGAACAGTAGTTACACCTGTTTCGTCCATGTTCCAGATATCATTTGGTCATATCTCATGACCTCTGCCAGGTTATTAAAGAAAGAGTCGACGTTCTGTTTGTTGAAACTGGTTGTTCGTGCAATGCTTGTAGGCTCTGAGGCACGAATGGAGAGATTTGGGTGGCATTTCAAGAAGGCCGAAAACCAATCTGCACTTGCAAAACTGCACTCACTCCATCGCTGTGGTATTTGAATGTTCTGAGCAACTGCATACTAATATGCAAGTTTCTGTGCTTCTTTAGGTGAGAGGCCATAATATATGTCAGATGCCCTAATTAAGTACTCAACTATCTGCTGCTCTTGCTTTTCAGTGAATATCTGTAGAATTTTTTAAACAACCAGCATTAACTGATGGTCTCTCATGCCTCCCTTCTATGTCCTCTACACTCATTTATTTACAGTAGTGGGCCAGCGTTCTGTCATTAATACCGAAGTCCTCTGCTGCACTTCTTATACTTTGTCCCTGCAGCTTCACCTGTCTCACTGCCTTCAGCATCACATCAGCAGGTATCTCCCCTCTCTGGGTCTTTCTTTTAAAGTTACTCACCATTTTTCGGCCAACAAGAAAAATGAAGCAAAGCATGACTATACTTTAAAAAGCTTCCATTGATATACTATGGGGTTGGTTGTCACACTGTGACAAACAACCCCCATACCAGTGTGACAACCAGCTCCATCTGAACTCTTGAGTTAAATGTTTAGCTAGCAACCACATGGCTTGACCTAGCATCTGATAAATATACTGAAACTCTAGCTATTCTGGTTACACTTTATTTTAAGGTGTCCTTGTTACAGTGTACTTACACTTGTAGTTACACTGCAACAAGTTTTGTGACTACGCGTAACAATCACTGTTACAAAAGAGGCACATGTCTACTGAATTCCATTGTGGATGCACATGGTTTGCAAGATATGATAGTACACTCTAAAAAGCATGATAACTTTTCCCATCATTATGCACTAATGATAATAACCCTAATATTTTAAATTTCTTGAATTCAGTAGACAAGTGTTATTTTTTTAAGCATGTGTAACAATGAGTTAGTACATTAATTTACAATAGTTGTAACAAGCATGGTAACAAGATTTTGTTGTTACACATGTGTAATTACAAACTGTAATACTACTAGTTACATTACGTTGTTACAGTGTAACAGTGATTGTTACGCGTAATTACAACA
This sequence comes from Thymallus thymallus, assembly GCA_023634145.1. Lineage (NCBI taxonomy): Eukaryota > Metazoa > Chordata > Actinopteri > Salmoniformes > Salmonidae > Thymallus > Thymallus thymallus. The sequence goes on along the minus strand of CM042388.1, from coordinate 23,377,408 downwards.
CTTGTTACAGTGTATCTACAAGTGTAAGTACACTGTAACAAGGACACCTTAAAATAAAGTGTTACCGCTATTCCCTTCCATTCTTAAACAAAAGTTACTAAATATAGATACGTTAAATGTACAAAGTTACAGAATAAATTTTTTACAAAAGTAAATATTTACTATCACCCATTAAAATGTGAAATTATTCCCTTACGCCAAGATTGTTAGCTCTCTATACAAACTGACATTATGAATGACCTCATACAAAGAAGTCACACATTTGATTACACAGCGCCCCCTAGTTAGGCTGTAATAAGCTCTGTGACAACCAACCCCGGTCTCCCCTATAGTAGGCCTAAGGGGTTTTGAACATATGAAAATGGAAATCAAGCATTTTTTACAGGTTACAGATAACTTCTAAATATGAGGTTCACCCGTATTCACAAGGTTCTCATTCTCTCGTTTCATGATGGGCATGGACATGTAGCCTACATCATGGAGGGGGTTTTACGCACGTCTAAAACGGGACCTGCATGGCTAAAATAATGTGTGCCTGCATAGATAAAAAGGGAATGTCAGCTCACTGCTTTACTCCTCTTAAAATTAAGATTTATTTCCAAGCAGTCTCAGGAGCCAAACCCTTTATCGACAGTCTTGATTACTTCGAGATTGCATTGGGCAGACAAAAAAAAACCTTAATCGAGAGGAGTGGCGGCTATGCTTGGTTTTTAATCAAATAAAACAAAATGTGGAAAAATGTAGAAAGTATATTGGGCTACTCTTGTTCCATGCGCATATGGGCAGTGTGTGTCACGGTTGGATAGGCTGCGTTTCCGCTGTCAAACTTCATGCCATAACCATCAGCGTTACTGCTAAAACCAACTTTTGGTTGGTCATAAATATCCCCATCAGCGCTGCCTGAAATTAACACTTTGGATCATGTTTTTAAGGACACACCTCAAATATTTCCACTCGGCCCATCTGAGCGCAAGCGAGCTTACAGGTATATAGCCTAAAACAGGTAAGTTGCCGAACCTGGCATTAGTGCTGTAAAATTCCAGTGCGCCAGTTTTTACGAAATTGCTAACTAACGTGCGTTTGATACTAGTGCCGCCTTAACGCCAGCTGAAAATAGAGCCCAGAGAGAGAGAAAAACAGAGACAGAGAGACAGATAGAGAGTGAGAGACTCCCTGTTGGTATGATTAGAAGAGCCAAAACAGACATTCCCTGCTTGGGAACACACAGAATATTAAAATCATAAAGAAGGTTATCAAAAGTGGTGTTCTGTTCCAGTGCAGTGCATCACACATTGCCAAGATTCCATTTAAACGCCTCAACAGCAAATACCAGCAAATGTTTCTAAAAGTGAACGTTCTGTTTCCATCTCTGTAAAACTCTAAAATGTAATGGTTTCACCAGTGGTGATTGATATGAGATTATTGGGTGAAATATTACAGGCATCAGTCTCGTTCAGGCAATATGTAAGACTGTATCTACATGCCAAGTGGTACGCTAGTGTGGAACATATCGTGTGTCTCACAGCTTGAAGCGCTCATTGGAGGAGCTGAATGCAGTAGGGTTTAAGATGGCCATGCTAGACTGGACACATATTGTCAGAACTGTTACTGTTGTGCACAAGTCAATCCAGGACCGACACATTGCACAAAATTATCCATGACCGTCTTAGTGCACAAGAAGATCTCAGACTGACAAAGTGCACAAAATGATCAAGGACAGACTCCGTCATGAATATCCAGGACTGATAGCACACAAGACAATCTACAGTAGGACTGACCAGTCCTGCCACAGGTCATATCTAAACAGGTGCATTGACCAATGAGGACAAAGGAAAAAGACATGCAGTAAAACAAAAGCATGCATGGGAGAACAATCGTTTTTTAAATTAAATACAGGAAGGGAGTAGTCTCTCTGTGGACAATGTAAAGAGCTGCTAAATAACACTAAGCCCAATCATATGGATCCTATAATAGCTATTAAATATCTCTAAGCTTAACCAGACCACGTCCCTAATCAAAACTCCGACCCAGGAAATTAAGAGAAATGAAAGAGCCAATCAGAATAAAAAAGAAAGTCTGGGATATAGGTCAAATATCAGGGAGAAGAGGGATGGACCTGTCAGCACCTAGAGAGAGAGAGGGAGAGCGAAAGAGAAAGCTGGAGCGAGGACAGATACTGTAGAGGGAAGCGATTGAGAGAGAAGACAGAGAGGGAGAGAAAGGGGGAGAAAGGGGAGCGAGAGGCAGAGAAAGAGAGAGACAGAGACTGATTGTATGAATGGATTGAGAACAGAGGGGTAGTCTGGAGAAGAGGTAGGCCTTGTCAGCACCAACACTACTCCAGGAGTCACAGAGGGAGGAGAAGATCCATCCTATTGCTCAACGCCTGTACTCAAGTCCCGCTGTCACAGGAAAAAGAGAGAGAATGAAAAGAAAAGAAAAGGAAGAGAAGACACTAAGGGAAGACACAGATTGTACTGGAAATGTCATTTTCTCTGAGATGAGATGGGATTCGACTTGGATCATTCTCTAACCAGAAGAATGTCACTTACAAAACCTTAATTTTCATAACAAATGGAGAAAGAAAGAGTATAGAGTACCAGTACACTCATAGAAAAAAGTGTGCTAACTAGAACCAAAAACAGTTCTTTATCTGTCCCCATAGGAGAACACTTTGAAGAACCCTTTTTGGTTGCAGGTGGAAACCTTTTGGGGACAACTGAAGAACCCTTTTGGAACCCTTTTTTTCTAATAGTGTAGGTCAATCCTGGTAGATTTATACTGTGTCAGAATGAGTAGATTCAGACTGTATTAAACCAGACGTGGGTTCAAATACTTGTTTGCTTTAGCCGGCTTGGAGTGCCACACGGGCAAGGTTTGCACTTTTGTGGGTATTCTATTGGTTCCATTGCGCCAGTCAAGCACAATCATATTATTTCAAATAGTATTTGAACCCAGGTCTGTTTCAGACTGAGCAGTACAAACTCCTTGTTTTCTCACCTTGCTGTGAGAGGCTTGTTTACAGGACACATCACTGACTCACTCCAGCCCTTTAGTTGGCTGCCTTTACTCCAGACTCTAGTCTGTGTGTTAACGTGTGTGTTTATCTTCCCTGGGTCAGCCTGTTCTAACATGGGTCACAAACTGTGTTAGCATACTGGGTGTTGTGCTGTGTTGAACCATGCTAACCTGTTCTAGGAAAATCTAACAGACAATGTGCACATCCTGCTGGTGGATGAGAGACAGTATGGGCATGGAGCAAAAGAGAAGAGCAGAGAAAGAGAATAGATAGAAAGGGGGGGAAAGAAGAGAAACAGTTATTAGGAAACGGTTACTAAATACATTCCCAATCCAAAATCAAAACTGGACTGACTTGAGAGTAAACTTTCCTTCCCTGCTTTTTTATTTCCCTCATTAATTTTATACGTCTTGATCCGTTCATTTCTGAGAATTCATAGAAACTGGACTTGAGTCTTTATGCAACATAGATTTGATTACCTTTGAACCTCCCCTCCTCAAATGAATGTACAGGGAGTAAAGGCCTCAGAAACATCTCTGAAATGTACTACTGGATGGCAGCGCTGACCATAACTTACATGCTCAAAGCAGCTCCATGTCAACTTCAGTCATGGCACGTTGTGAGAAACAACATTTCTCAGAAGTGGCCAGAAAACATGTCAGGAGAGTATACTGATCCCTGTCTCAGCTATGGCCCCTGGCTGGGTTGGATGTTGGAATCAAGGACTGGGGAAGGACAGTGCATAATGTCCACTCTACACCCTACAGTCTCTGACCACTCTTTTCCATCCCTTCCTGTCTGATATCAATGGAGCCCTGTGGAAGGCCTGTCATAAAACGTAATTACACTGCAAAGAAAGATGTTTTGGGGTTATTTCTGTGTGTGCTGAACTGTGTTGTGAGTGCAATAAACAGGTGCCTAGAGATTGAAACTGTCACTGGGTCACTGCAGTCAAGGTGTAATGAGTGACAACACAAAGCACTCAATGCTAGACTCAAAACAGTCTTTCAGTCCCTAGACATGTCAGAGAGGACAGTGGACTGATCCCTGCTCATCTTTCCATCTCTTTGATGGCCCAGGTCATCTATTAACTGGGGTGAGGTCTGGTTCTTAAGCAATAGTATGATATGAACTTCTACAAACAGAGAATGACTTCTCCATATCTCAGATCAGATAGGATGGGATAAGATGTCAGGGTGATAAGGGAGCCATGGGAATGTTTTTGTCAAGTCATGTTTGTCTAGATACAGCCATGGGAACTTATGTATTTTTCCTGAGGCTATAATATAACAGATTGCTCTCAATGTCAACCACCACTGAGTTTTGTCAGATGACTTCCTAATATGGATGCCGTACAGAACTAGCATAACGGGTTGTTGAACATGATTGTAGGACAACGCTGTCCAATGCTCTCCGATGGGTTAAATTCTGCCTTACGTTAATCCTCTCCTTTCTCTTATAGTTACTGTTTTTGACTGTTGTAATGTGTAAAAATTATCCTTTCAACGTATACAAAATAATGTAAAGTAACACCCGTAAGTGTGTAAGTAAGCAGTGAGTAAGTATGCGTAATAGATATTTGATTATAGAATATGAGAAAAGCAGCGATTCCACCTGGCAGGCTCACTGACTGTTCCAAGCTGCTCCTCTCTCCTCTTACATAGGAATTACACCAATGCTGCTTTTGGACAGCACTGTCTTTAGAGAAGGAAGAGGCTCATTAAGAAACATACCTCATACCTCACACGCACACTCACACATGCACACACACACACACCACCACCCACCTACACACACTCATGAACGCTGAATAAAAATACCAAGTCCAGACCACCTGGCTATTCGAGCAAGGTCAGAGGAAAATGTTCCTATTTCCATCAATGAGGTCCAGTGTCTTACGAGCGCAGGCTGTCCCACTCACATTTCAAGGCTATTAGTAAGGCATGAGTTGGGATGGGTCCAGGGCACTACTCTGGTGCTAACTAAAGTCTGGTTCAAGGTAGGTTATACGTGTATAACATCAATCTAACCAGTTTCACAGGTGCATGTTGTACAATGTAGCAACGGAAAATAGAAAATACACACCTTTTACCTGATACCAAAGTTAAGCAATGTTAGACTGCTACCGTTCTTTGTCAAGCTTCACAAAGACCCTTTAGAACAAACACATCAAGAACATTCCTCAGTTATGGTAGGCCTACAAGAGGTAATATGTGAGAACAAAAGTAGGCAGAATGCGTGCTCACGCTCCCACTCCCACGCCCAGTTAGTAATGAATGTCTACTGTGGGTCGTCTAAAGACACCCAGTGGTTGAAATGTTTCCACCAGGGTTGGGGTCAAATCCATTTCAATTACGTTGATTCGGGAAGGTAATTGAAATGGAATTGATTCCAACCATGGTTGTTGTATTAAATCCCAGAAACCTTGTCTCATTTCAGATGTCCTCATTGTGCCTTGACCTCAACCCAGCCACAGCCCTGGTCCCCAGCTGGGACTGATATAATGTAATTACATTCACTAGGTCGCTGACAAGACACATACACACAACTACAACAATCATTGAATCCCATCTAATCGAGCAGAATCCCAGTCACCCCAGTCTTTTAAGTGGTTATTTATCTGAAGACCAGTGGGACCCAGACCAGTGAGACTAATAAAAAAAGACTGCGGGAAAGGGATATGATGAGAGAGAGAGAGAGAGAGAGAGAGAGAGAGAGAGAGAGATAGAGAGAGAGAGAGAGAGAGAGAGAGAGTGTGTGTGTGTATGTATGAGTGAATGAGTGAGACCATGTGCGTGTGTGTGAGCATGTGTCTTTGTGTGTGTGTGTGTGTGTGTGTGTGTGATGCAGTTTGATGAGAATGGGATCCAACGAGGGTTTCAAATAAAATTGTATTTGTCACATTCGGCGAGTACAACAGGTGTAGACCTTACCATGAAATGCTTACTTACAAGCCCTTAACCAACAATGCAGTTCAAGAAATAGAGTTAAGAAAATATTTACTAAATACATTTCAGTAAAAGATCAAATAAAAAGTAACACACAACAACAAGGCTATATACAGCGGAGTATATGTACTGAGTCAATGTGCGGGGGTACAAGTTAGTCAAGGTAATGTAAATTGTCCGGATGGCCAATTGATTAATTGTTCAGCAGTCTTCTGGCTTGGGGTGGAAGCTGTTAAGGAGCCTTTTGGACTTAGGCTTGCTGTGCGGTAGCTTAGAGAACCGTCTATTACTTAGCTGACTGGAGTCTTTTACATTTTTTGGGGCCCATCTCTGACACCGCCTAGTATATAATGTAGTAGAATTCAATCTTACTCCTGGTTACAGTAGAATGAAAGGGTCACAGAGAACAGCTCTGCCAGAACTGCCGAGCGACTAAGCCAAGGCACATTTTTACCCTTAGAGTCATCCACCGCCTCAGCGACCCTGTCTGTCTCTACAACACACACCACTCCCTGCTCCTGTTTCACCTGGCTTGTACTGAAATCGGAGGCACAACAGAGAAAGAGAGAAAGAAAGAGTGAAAGGGAAAGAGAAAGAGAGAGGAATAGATGAGGTTGACTTGTTTGTAACACAGGGGGATTGAAAGATAACTTTTCTTCATAAAGGGGAACTTAGCTATTCAGATTCCTAGTTAGAGCCTTAGAGCCTCTGAGTTTTGTGAATACTGACACTAACTTTAATTAGACCTACATGATTCGTAGTGCAGAAGCTCAGAGATAGCACGAGACAGACAAAGAGAGAGAGAGCGAGAGAGATATATGGGGAGCGAGGGGGAGCGAGGGGGAGGGAGCAAGAGAGAGCGAGAGGGAGAGGACAAGAGAGAGGAAGAGAGCGAGAGGAAGAGGACAAGAGAGAGCAAGAGAGATCGAGGGGAAGAGATCAAGAGAGAGCAAGAGAGATTGAGGGGGAGAGATCGAGAGGAAGAGAGAGGGAGAGAGAGAGGGAGAAAGAAATATTGGCTACAGTTTGTCAGATAAAATGTGTATATTTGCTCTTCTGTTCCTTGTAACTATGTTACTATGCTGGGAAAACTGTGAGTCAGGTGAGAAGAGTCCTGACAAGATTAATGATGGTTTAAAACGTCACAGCTGCTTTACATCTCCTATAAGACAAGGGCGTACATAGGTGTAGAAAGAGAGAGAGAAAACAGGAGGGAGAGAGAGAGAGATAGTGAAACACTTGGCAGAGAGTATGAAGAGTTTGAGCCAACCCTGATGAGCTAAAGTGTGTCTGAGAGTGTGTTCCTCAGATTTGTCTTAAAGTGTATGGGGAATAAGTGAATGGTCTGTGCATTCAAGTTCTATATTGTAGCTTAGACACAGATGAGTTTGCTGGATAAGACAGAGATAACAGATTTAGAAAGGACACACACTTGTTCATAGTCATACACACTGTAAAACACACACACATCCCAGCCGTGTGAATTTTATCGCCATGGTTAAACTCTGAGACAAAATGTTGACAGATAGTCACAGATCTTAGTAAGGAAGCCACCTGTCTGGTCTTTCTATTTTGAATAGCTAAAAAGTCACATTTCAAAGTAAGGTAAGGGTTAAGGTTTGGATATGGTTAAAAAAAATAAAACAGTTTCCATGACTGGGACCGAACACGCAGACTTCTGATCCATAATCCATCCACCACCTCCGTCAACAACACCATAGCAAAACCCAATCCTAGTAGAAGGTAATAGTGCTCACTATTGCCTCTAGTGGCCGGTTTCAAAGGCATTTCCCAATTTCCTCAGGACAATCTTGAACAACCTGGCTGATGTGCATCCTTCCGTGCATGTTTGTATATGACATTTGGTTCCTTGGGGCAAAGTGGTGGTGTGTGAGTCTGTGTGTGTGTGTGTCAGGATGTGGAATGTGGTGGTGTCAACACACCAGAGGAAGTGTCACGTAACCCAAAGCTATTTACTGAAAGTGGACCACATGCTGACACACACACACACACACACACACACACACACACACACACACACACACACACACACACACACACACACACACACACACACACACACACACACACACACACACACACACACACATACACACACACAACCCTAGCTGGGTTTAGGCAATCTCTCTTTCTCTGATCTGTCTCTTTACATTAGGCTCCATGACGCTGATCCATTCACAATGGTCTTTTCACACAGCCACCCTCTGATTGGACAAACTCGAGCCGAACGTGAGGGCCGTGCCTCGAGTGGACAGGTCCATGAGTGTGTTTGCCTGAGTTTGTGTGTGAGTGTGTGAGATTTCGTGTGTGTACCTTTTGACCCCTTCTTGGTGGCCTCAACTCTTCATGTGCAGAGAAAGTGTAAACCATTGGCTGCCTGTTCCTCTGTCCGCTGCACAGTGTGGCAGGTAGCAGGGTTTATCATCGTCTCAATGTGTGGTGAGAAAATTCTACAACATGATTTCATCACATTTTAACAAGTACGTGCAACAGACTTCAGCATAGAGAGTGAAAGCACTGAGAGTGGAGAACATTGAAACGTTGAATCAACTCAAGTAAATGCTGGATTTAACTGTATAACCCATACATTTGTCAGGCAGTGGGTGGAGTGAGTGTGTGTGTGTGTGTTTCAGGATCAGAATCTTTGAATGGACTGACTGACTTCTTACACTGTTTGCAAACATCTAGAGTTAAGAGGCAAATTAGTCTCCTAATGAGGTTAAAGTCTACATTAAAACAATACGAACATCCCATTGGCACATACAGTGTATTCTGAGAGTTGAGCTAAACAGATATTTCATACTTTAGAAGGGATATTTGAGCTGAATATTGATTTACAGTGTAATACTAGTGGAGAAGCTGTTACTCTTGTTTTGACAGCTCTGCCAGCTAATCCCTATTGTAGCTGTCTGAGGTATGTGCATGTTTGTGAGTGTATTTTCAAACCACACTGAACCTCTGGGCTTTTCAATGCTGCCTGGACCTTTAATCTCTAATCCTTCCTCTACACACAAAGCAGGAAACTCTGGCACATGTGGCTGAGTGGCCAGTAGCAGAGAGAGACACAGAGATGGGGAAATAACAAGATATTTATGAATGATCACTGTACACTGTACAATGCAGGATACCTCCTGCCTTGTCTATAACTATAGGAAATGTCCAAAGGCTTGAATGTGATTCACAGTGTTCTCTCAAAATACTTTTTCGAGATGCTGGATTAGAAATTTAAAAAAATACAATAACAAAATCTCAATGCAAATCTCAACACAAGCAATATAGAATACTGTAACACAGGCGTACATTTATCTTGTTTACATGTGTCGATGTGTGTGTGTGTGTGTGTGTGTGTGTGTGTGTGTGTGTGTGTGTGTGTGTGTGCATGTGTGTGCTCCTATAGGAGCTAATGATCGGTCTCCACTGATAAGGTGTGTAGATGGTGTCAGAAAACACATTTACACACGCTGGAATTCACTCACACACACATTTGCACACATGCACACATCCACACAGACACACACACACACATTATCCCCAGTGTATTTATCCCTGTGTTCTCTGTTTGTCTGTTGCCAGTTAGTTCGTCAAGCTTACCAGCATTTTTCCATCTGTTCCTGTCTCTCTATAGTTCCTGTTTTCTAGTTTTCCCGGTTTTGACCATCCTGCCTGCCCTGACCCTGAGCCTGCCTGATGTCTTGTACCTTCGCCCCACCTCTCTGGATTACTGACCTCTGCCTGCCCCTGTTGGGTTAATAAACTTTTGTTACTCCGACGTGGGTCTTACCTGTAACGCTGATACATATCTTCCATCAAACTAATTCTCAAAATACAATCCTTGTGCAAACACATTTCCCAAAATGTAACTATATATTCAGCAAATAAAATGTGTGTGAATTTCCATTGGGATTTCTTTCACTGGACACTATAGCTTGCCATGATTTCTCATAATTTTACTATAGTTCAGAATCAACACTCATCGTAGAGCTAAGTGACTGTTTCCTCTGCTGGCAGGGACTCTGTTTCCCATTATAGCATTCTGCAATGTCTCAACAAATGTTCAAGGCAGCAACTCAACAGGGACTTTAACTATAGCTTTGACAGATAAGGGCGGAAGTTGTCTCTCGATTCTACAATAAACATTATTGGCAGAGGAGTGTTATAATGTGTTATAATCCCTGGAGATATCCGATAATAAACAGTAGATTTTTTATTTGTATTTATATATTTGTTTACCCCTTTTTCTCCCCAATTTCGTGATATCCAATTGGTAGTTACAGTCTTGTCCCATCGCTGTACGGACTCGGGAGAGGCGAAGGTCGAGAGCCATGCGTCCTCCGAAACACGACCCTGCCAAGCCGCACTGCTTCTTGACACGCTGTTCGCTTAACCCGGAATCCAATCGCACCAATGTGTTGGAGGAAACACTGTACAACTGGCGACCGTGTCAGCCTGCATGCGCCCGGCCCGCCACAGGAGTCGCTAGAGCGCAATGGGACAAGGACCTCAATTGTGCGTCGCCTCATGGGTCTCCCAGTCAAACTCGGATCTATAGTGATGCATCAAGCACTGCAGTGCCATAGACCGCTGCACCACTCGGGAGGCCTCTAAACTGTAGATTTGAAATTAAAAAGGTTCATACTCTCACATCTTACTTGATGGATTTTGATAAACATTGGACAGAATTTTGCAATAATGCTATATCATTATCATGAGATAATTAATTGAATTAAGTCAGTGCCATCCAACCTCTTATAATGTAGCAATCTACTCCGACTACAACAATATAAGTCGGCCTCTATTATAACAACAATCATACAATGTTATTACAACTGTTGATACAATCAACAACACTAACAATATCTGCCAATTCATTATTGGCTTATCTATTGTACAGATTGACCCGTTTTATAGTTGTAGACGTGTGTGAAATAGTTTTGGTCTGTGGGGAGAACAATGCAGCTAGTGACAGTAGTCCTAGTCAATTTCTCCTGTGTATCAACACATAATGATATTATATGACATAAACCATCCAGTGGTGTAAAGTACTTAAATAAAAATACTTTAAAGTACTACTTAAGTCGTTGTTTGGGGTATCTGTACTCACTTTATTATATATTTTTGACAACTTTTACTTTTACTTCACTACATTCCGAAAGAAAAGTATGTACTTTTTACTCCATACATTTTCCCTGACACCCAAAAGTACTCGTTACATTTTCAATGCTTAGCAGGACAGAAATGGTCCAATTCACAAACTTCTCAAGAGAACATCCCTGGTCATCTCTACTGCCTCTGATCTGGCGGACTCACTATACACAAATGCTTTGTTTCTGAATGATGTCTGAGTTTTGGAGTGTTCCCCTGGCTATCCGTAAATACGGTTACATTTCCTATAAAGGTATCTTTACTTTTACTCATGTATGACAATTTGATACTTTTTCCTCCACTACCAACCATCACATGATCAGATAATCTCCTTAGCTTGTTTCATATCTCCCTGAAATGGGAGAAATGTAGATGTGTTTATAGCAGTACTGGAATTCATACCAGAATAAAGTAAAATTTAGTAAAAACCCTATAAAATGCTCATCCTCTTTTATTTGTTATTTGGATTCCATTTAGCTGTTGAAGAAGCAGCAGCTATTCTTCCTGGGGTCGACACAAAACATAGAACATGAAAAAATACACATCACTAATGGACAAGAACAGCAACACAAATTTGAACTAAGAACACTATGACCAAAGAACAATACAACAATTTTAATGTCAAACGTTGAAGAATATTTTGTGTGTGTGTTGGAGTGTGTGTGTGTTGTTGTTCTTTGAGGTGTTTTTTTTTACTGATTTTATTGTTTGCCTGAGTTACAACTGGCAATAGTAAAGATGCGACAAAACCAGAGCTTGCAGGACTTATATATTCAGTATCCTAAATATAGCTGTGAGCAGCAATGAACGGGGTTCACAGGATGACAGAAAGGACACAAGATCAGTTGGATAACAAAGCAATCACTCCATAATGGAGCAAGTATCTTCCTTTATGTGCAATCAGTGAAAGCATTACCATGTTTATCTCTCAATACCACTAGGATGATACAAGTGAAGTTTAGAATGCAGCAAATAATCTTTCTTAAGTCATTACTTAATGTATTGAGTTTATATTCCATTTCTGGAGTCAATTTGACAAATTGCATTATTTTCACAATATTTCACATTGTTCATCTGCATATTTTAAATCTAACATGCATTTACAAGATACACAGTCCACTTAATCAATAGTTATTGCTCTTGTATCCTAAGGCACTTGTGCCAAAGACATCTTTACTGCCACCAACTGTTCTGGTGCAGCTATATAAGGTTGCAGTGACTTTATATTCACACAATTTCTAAGGACATATACATAAGGTTTGCATACCAAATTTCATGGCTCCATGTCCATCTGTTCAGTTCTTATAGGCCTGGTGTGATATGGTGTCATCTAGTGGTGTATCGGCGCCGACTTTGAATGCAGCAACTAATCATTCTCAAATTCATTAGAGAGTAATTCATTGAGTCTATATACTAAATCAGATTTTTTACGTATTTTTTAGCATTAGCATATGGGCTAACGTGTGGGTACAGTGTTGCAATATTTGAATGCAGCAACTATTTTTCTCAAAACCATTAAAGACTGAACCATTAAAGCAGGAGTGAATCTGATGTATGGTTCATGAGGAGAAAATTATTTGCAGATTATTTTGAGCATTAGCGTTACATATGCAAAGAATGAGTTGTCATTTCTTTCCTTGTTTTTCAATACTAAATTCAGTGTGGGTCATCTTAGGGATGTCCATGATAGTGATGCCAAGTTTCAAGTTGATAGGCCATTGTGGATAGGACTTACAGTGGTTTAAATGGACACATAAGATCTGAACTTAGCCATATTTTGACCAATCCCTTAGCATTTCTCAAACTAAGCTAAGAGATATATCATGGGCCTTTATACCGAATTGGTGTTATTTTGACTTCATGAGAATTTGTTTTTCAAAGGTTTTCCAAAATGTCCAAGATGGAGGAAAATCTTTGTTTTAGCATGAGCAATGACACCTCTAGGTCAAACGGGACTGCCAATATGAGGGTTTCAGTGAGACTGCTTATATCAATGCCAGTTATAGGCCAATCGGTGCCATTCTTTTTGGCCAAGTTACTTTAGTTTCTCTGTGCCAAATTAGAGAAAAAGTTGCCAGTTATTTGACCATGTCAAGGAAAAAAAGAGTGATCTAAGAATAAGGTAATGTTATGAATATAAACTACTGTTCCCTGAAGGAGTGAAATGAGGTACAACATACTATGGGGAGTCGCACTCTCGCAACCTCGGTCAACTGTGTTGTACAATCCCGCCTGAGAAGGTCAATGAAATTCGCACCTCGCTGGAAGCCCCACCTTCTACAAGTGATAAGCGTGAGGCTCAGATTAGCGTGAGGCTCAGCAAGATGCAGCAGTCTGGGTATTACGCACACGCCGCGCTCCCTAGTGACTTTTCCCCTGTCCCAGCCGTAAGCACACTGTGTGCTATAATGGGAGCAGTGACATACAAGCGATAAAACCTCACAAAAGTGTGTGGTGTTGCCCAACCTCACCGCAGCACAAATATCTTCTATACTCAACCCTTTAACCCATAAGAGTCTAAGCCCTGTCTAAGTTGGGGGAGGGAAGGGATTCTACTAAAGCTACAGCGGGTGAAATAAGTATTGAACACGTCACCATTTTTCTCAGTAAATATATTTCCAAAGGTGCTATTGACATGACATTTTCACCAGATGTTGGTAACAACCCAAGTAATCCATACATACAAAGAAACCAAAACAAATAAGTTCAGAAATTAAGTTATGTGTAATAATGTGAAATGACACAGGGAAAAAGTATTGAACACACTTACTGATATTTATTTAATACTTTGTACAAAAGCCTTTGTTGGTAATGACAGCTTCAAGACGCCTCCTGTATGGAGAAACTAGTCGCATGCATTGCTCTGGTGTGATTTTGGCCCATTCTTCCACACAAACAGTCTTCAAATCTTGAAGGTTCCGTGGGCCTCTTCTATGAATCTTGATCTTCAGTTCTTTCCATAGATTTTCAATGGGATTTAAGTCAGGTGATTGGCTGGGCCATTCTAGCAGCTTTATTTCCTTTCTTTGAAACCAATTGAGAGTTTCCTTGGCTGTGTGTTTGGGATGATTGTCTTGCTGAAATGTCCACCCTCGTTTCATCTTCATCATCCTGGTAGATGGCAGCAGATTTTTGTCAAGAATGTCTCTGTACATTTGCCCATTCATCCTTCCTTCAATTATGTGAAGTTTGCCAGTATCATTTGCTGAAAAGCAGCCCCACACCATGATGTTCCCACCTCCAAACTTCATTGTTGGTATGGTGTTTTTAGGGTGATGTGCAGTGCCATTTCTCCTCCAAACATGGTGTGTATTATGACATCCAAACAGTTCAATTTTGCTCTCATCTGACCACACTATATTCTCCCAGTATTTCACTGGCTTTTCCAAATGTTGTGCAGCAAACTTTAAACGAGCTTCAACATGCTTTTTTTTCAGCAATGGAGTCTTGCGTGGTGAGCGTGCATACAGGCCATGGCGGTGGAGTGCATTACTTACTGTTTTCTTTGAGACAACAGTACCTGCTAATTGCAGGTCTTTTTGAAGCTCTCCACAAGTGGTCCTTGGCTCTTGGACAACTCTTCTGATTATTCTTTTCACTCCTCTGTCAGAAATCTTGCGAGGAGCACCTGTTCGAGGCAAATTTATGGTGAAATTATTGTCTTTCCACTTCCGTATTATGGCCCCAACAGTGCTCAATGGAACATTCAGAAGCTTAGAAATGCGCTTATAACCAATGCCATCATTATGTTTTGCAACAATTAGGTTGCGAAGGTCTTGAGACAGCTCTTTGCTTTTACCCATCATGAGATGTGTCTTGTGTGACACCTTGGCAATGAGACCTTTTTGTAGGCCATCAGTTGGGACTGAACCAGCTGATATTAATTTGCACTGACATGGGGCTGGATTGCTTTTTGGCTTTCCATGCCTTTTTGCACCTCCCTTTCTTCATGTGTTCAATACTTTTTCCCTGTGTCATTTCACATTATTACACATAACTTAATTTCTGAACTTATTTGTTTTGGTTTCTTGTATGTATGGATTACTTGGGTTGTTACCAACATCTGGTGAAAACTTCATGTCAATAGCACCTTTGGAAATATATTTACTGAAAAAAATGGTGACGTGTTCAATACTTATTTCACCCGATGTATATGGACATAGAAGGCATAGTATGTGGGTATGTACGGTGTATATATGGGGGGAGTGTGGTTGTGATGGAGGATGGGGGTGTGTGTTTTTGTGATTGGAAAAGTGTGGTGAGTTAAGTGAGTGAAAAGGGAAAATGGTTGCACATGCCAGAGCCCATGTGTGTCTGCGAGCAGGAGTTGTGACGGAGAGAGTTTTAATTTTCTGCAGATATGGGATACACTGTACATTTTTTAAAATAAATTACAAACATAGTCTATTTATTTATCGTCCTACCAACCCTCTACCCTAGACACCCACCTGAGTGACCCACACTCTAAGTAGAAGTCCTTATCTGTTTTGTAGGCCTACTGCAAGTAGCCTATACGCAGCCAAGACAGAAAGATAAACACGGTCAGAGACCCACGAAATCAGCACCGCCCCCTCAAGAGTCTGAGCCTGCCTGTCAGGTTTGGTCCAACAAAGCCAAAGACCCCGGGTGGGTGAACATAATATATAAGGAATTTCTCAAAGCTGCTAATGAGAATGTTGATGACCTTATACCTAGCCAGTGGGAATTCCAGTGGAGACCCCCACCCAGGTAGTGACAGCGCTGGCAACACTAGCTGCAGTAACTCATGGGGAGGGGGACACACTCAGACAATCAGAGAGGGGGGGAAACTATTGTAGACCTGGCGGCACTAAATAATCAAAAGGTCTGACTGCTCAGAGAAAAATGGTCACAACGGGGGACCAGCATGTGTGTGTGTTTCAGGGGAAAGGGGTGTATTTGAGCTCCATCAGCTAGGACTTGACATTGGTTAATCAAATCTCCCCTTCCTTGCTCAATTTTGCATGCGTTCTCAAACAGCTACAACTGTATATGCATTGGCACATCAAGTCTTCGCTTGAGTTGGAATCGGGGATGGAACAACTGTTGAACAACTGAGCTTGTCGTTTTCTTGAAATAACAGTATACAATACAATTGAGGAGAGGGCATTGGAAATGCTTTTGGCTGTTAATCTGCTTCTGTTCTGTAGGTGGCACTATGTGCTATTTTTAAAGGGGTCCAAATCTCTCAAAGGCCCTAGGATGCAGGTTGACAGGGGTGGTCTGCCAGTCACTATGACGACAACCCAACTTGGGATGGCGGGAGGTTTTAGCGGGTGGATTAGTGTAGAACAATTGGAGGTTTACTCATTAGCAAATCAAATCAAATCCCATTTTATTGGTCATATACACATATTTAGCCGATGTTATTGTCGGTGTAGCAAAATGCTTGTGTTCCTAGCTCCAACAATGCAGTAATTCACAACAATACACACAAATATAAAAGTAAAAGAATGGAATTAAGAAATATATAAATATTAGGATGAGCAATGTCCGGAGAATATACAGTACCAGTCATAAGTTTGGACACACCTACCCATTCAAGAGTTTATCTTTATTTTTACTACTTTCTACATTGCAGAATAATAGTGAAGACATCAAAAACTATGAAATAACATATATGGAATAATGTAGTAACCAAAAAAGTGTTAAACAAATCAAAATAAAGTAGCCACCCTTTGCCTTGATGACAGCTTTGCACACTCTTGGCATTCTCTCAACCAGCTTCATGTAGAATGCTTTTCCAACAGTCTTGAAGGAGTTCCCACATATGCTCAGCACTTGTTGGCTGCTTTTCCTTCACTCTGTGGTCCAACTCATCCCAAACCATCTCAATTGGGTTGAGGTCGGGTAATTATGGAGGCCAGGTCATCTGATGCAGCACTCCATCACTGTCCTTAGCCCTTACACAGCCTGGAGGTGTGTTGGGTCATTGTCCTGTTGAAAAAAAAATTATAGTCCAACTAAGTGCAAACACTTGCTGTGGTAGCCATGCTGGTAAAATGTGCCTTGAATTCTAAATAAATCACTGACAGTGTCATCAGCAAAGCACCCCCACACCTCCTCCTCCATGTTTCAAGGTGGGAACCACACATGCAGCGATCATCCGTTCACCTACTGTACTCTGCGTCTCACAAAGACATTGAAACCAAATATCTCACCGGTCTAATGTCCATTGCTGGTGTTTCTTGGACCAAGAAGGTCTCTTCTTCTTATTGGTGTCCTTTAGTAGTGGTTTCTTTGCAGCAATTCGACCATTGTACTCATGTACAGTTGTTATATTATATCACATGCAATATTGTAAGTAATTATTGGACGTAGGCATTCACTCAGGAATGCATATTAGTATCCTGCCAGTTGCACCTTTTCTCATTGCTTTTAGTATATTGAATGTGCAATAAGTGCAGTTGTCTGTAATTAAACCCTGCGCACTAAGGACTGTATTTTAAGGGAATTACTATTATTACCCCAAATGATATCATACACACATTTAGCTATTAAAGTATCTCTTCCTGTCATTTACCTGTACAGTTTGTGTAAACATGCAAGTATTCACTTATCTGTAAATATAACTGTATACCTAACTGTACAGCTAATTTAACTAATTTAACCATGCAAAATGTTCACTTACCTGTTCATTTACCCAGTCTGTCTATTAAGTAAACTATTATTACCCTCGCTCATATCATACGCATTTTTAGCTACTGAAGTATTTCTCTGCCATCGACCTGTATAGTATAGTTAACCATCCAACATCCACCAATGTATAGTGTACATATTCAGCCAACCACTCATACGATGCAATGTCCTTTTATAGCTTTTTTTTTTTTGCACTCCAGATATCTTGTATTTCAATACTTTTTCATACTGCCGCTCTATGTATCATGTACCGTGTATCTGTCTTTTGTGTACTTTCGTTGTGGCATTTTGCACCTGCCCTGTGTTTTTGTTGTAGCGGCTTGACAATGAAATTTCCCCCCCGGGGGATCAATAAAGTACCTATCTATCTATCTATCTATCTATCTATCTATGAAGGCCTGATTCACACAGTCTCTTCTGAACAGTTAATATTGAGATGTGTCAGTTTCTTGAACTCTGTGAAGCATTTCTTTGGGCTGAAATCTGAGGTGCAGTTAACTCTAATGAACGTATCCTTTGCAGCAGAGGTAACTCTGGGTCTTCCATTCCTGTGGTGGTCCTCATGAGAGCCAGTTTCATCATAGCGCTTGATGGATTTTGCAACTGCACTTGAAGAAACTTTCAAAGTTCTTGACATTTTCTGTATTGATCATTAAAGCAATGATGGACTCTTTGCTTATTTGAGCTGTTCTTGCTATAATATGGACTTAGTCTTTTACCAAATAGGGATATATTCTGTATACCACTCCTACCTTGTCACAACACAACTGATTGTCTCAAACGCGTTAAGAAGGAAAGAAATTCCACAAATTAACTTTTGACAAGGCACACCTGTTAATTGAAATGCATTCCAGGTGACTACCTCATGAAGCTGGTTGAGAGAATGCCAAGAGTGTGCAAAGCTGTCATCAAGGCAAAGGGTGGCTACTTAGAAGAATCTCAAATATTAAATATATTTTGATTTGTTTAACACTTTTTTGGTTAAAATAAATAAAATAAAATACAAGAAAGATAAACGGTGGAATGAGTAGGTGTGTCCAAACTTTTAACTGGTACTTAACATATTTATAAAACAAATATATGTAGGATTGGAAATGATGCAGACAATTACATTGATAGAAGCCACAATCTATTTGCAAAATTAAAGCTAATCCACAACTAAGAAATAAATGTAATAAATTAATAAAAGGTCATACCGAGGATCATTTTGCTATTTAATTAAGTATTTAAATTATTTTATGAAAATGTGTGTTTGTCCTTAGTGCTATTAACCCATACAAATGCATTGAATTAAAGATTCACTACATAAAACAAAGGAAGTTTGTTCTGAAGTGTCTGTCCTATATCTGACAGACATAAGAAAGATATAAGAAATATATTTATTTTGGACACTAAACAGTGCCCATATATACTGTACTTCCATAAATGTTTTGTTTACGCAAATTATATTTCAGTAGTTTGTAGACTCTGAGGGGCTTGGTCTAGAATAGGTCACAAAGTCCCTTCCCTTTTCGTAACCAGGAACAATTTTATCGAACTCACATACGGGAGACAACACTTTGAAGACTTGTGAACACTGTGGAAAAAACAATGTTTATGTGCATAGGTTTGCATAAAGCCCGGCCCGCTCTGGGTACATGGGCTCCGCCGATCAGTGACATACTCTGATTGGTAGTGCTACTTGGGGGTATTGTTGTCACAACAAGTCTCCCTCGGTTTAGGTTTAGGCGGTAAGATGGGTTCCAGTAACCGGCTGGCACCCAGCACTGGGACGCACGCATAAAAATTGGACCTAGATGAAAAACATGAATGAAAGTTACCCTACCGACCAGTCATAGGTACTGGCGATAAAACGCCTTGTAACCTAGCTGGGAATGGGACAGACAGCTCTGAAAAATTGAACCCTTTTGTGGTAACAGACAAGGGCGATTCTTAATTGAATCTAACTCCCAGGAATGAAAAGCATTGAGCTGGAGACAACCACTATTATTCCACAACAGTGTGGAATAATAGTGTGGTCGTGTCCAACCCTGCTCCTTCCCTCGACTCCGCTAATAACAACTAATCACCTATAGAGCCCATAATCACTAGACACCTCATATTTACTAGTGAGCTACAGGCAGGAATCACAGTTTTTGCAGAGAGGCACACTGGTCACTCAGACCCGTTACCCCAGGAACTGAAAATAGGCTAAACAAGAGAGCTACCTCCGAAACTCCACTGTAGGGAGGCAGAAATAGCTAGTAATAGCTAGCTTGCCTCTGCGAGTTAGCCAACCTGGCTAAAACACTCGCTCGTTTAGCTAGCCCGGTTTCGAAAGTTCACATAGGACCGAGGTCAAGACCCTTCATCAACAAGTCTGGGAAGAGAGTCAAGCATTGCTTGACTGAGGCAGACACAGGCGGCGGGGTGTACCCACTGAACCTGGCCGCCCTCTCTCTTCGAGTAGCCTCCCGTAACTGCCGACAGAGCGCATAGGAGTCGGGTTGGGAGCAGGCAGACAAGGCAGGCAAGACATTTGCTCCGACCTCCCAATCCATCGCCACTTCCTACACCTCGGTCCCAGCCGAGGTACCGGCATCCGGGAAGGGAAAGTCGTCACCGGTAATTCCAAGCTTCCTCAAGAATGCTACACGTCTCTCCAGGGAGTTTGTACACAGTACGTGGCAATGTGCGCACGGACTGGTTTGAGCGAGGGCCGCCTAAGCATGCTCCAAGCTGAGACACACTAACATAGACTGTGAGTATCTTTCAGAGAAATGTATGACCACATGACTGGCGGCATGATCTCGACCGCGAAACCAGCTTAGTCATCGTCGTCTCGGTCGTTTTCTTAGCCATCTTACTTATTGCACCAGAAAATGTAAGAATAACTAATTGTTTGAAATTAGAAAACTTATGAGAACAAGTACAACCTTCAACACACAATGTTGTGGGGGTGAGTACACTCTGGCACTAAGGGAGTTTAGTTAGCACAACATACTGTAATTGTTTGGTTTAGTAGCGTGAATCGTTCCTATTCACACCGAGGTGAAGTGCAGAATAATTGGATGAATGAATCTGAGCCTCACCTGTGGAAGGCAGGGCTTCCAGCGAGTAATCGGAACTCATTGGCCTTGTCAGGTGTGATTGTAGATCCTTCAACCGAAGTCGCAAGAGTGCAACTCCCCATAGTATGTTACACCGAAGTTGACTGACTTGTGAACCCCTATTTATAATCTTTTCACCAGCTACAGCATGCAAAGAACATACAAACACAAATCCACTAAAATATGTCTGATTGAGGCCCCTTTGCTCCACATGAAGCTAAAGGGAATAAGTCAAGTAAATCAATTGACAAATTCCCAATATCTAGTCCTGCTTTACTGTGGTATTGATGTGAATGTCTGGACAGTTAAATGAGCCCATAGGTTCCGGCAGTGGGGAGGTTTCAGCAAAGCTTCATGGTCTCTGGGTTAAATGCTGTGTGTGTGTTTGACCCCCCCCCCCCCCCCCCCTAATTAGAGAGGAAATAGCTCTAAAATTCATTGGTACTTTCTTTGTCCGCCCAATATGGTGACACAACAGAATTTGCAGAGTGTGTAGAACAATGAGAAATCACCTAATTGAGAGCATCCCCACTCCAACCGGTGCAACCAATGTGGCCACCAGTCCACCCACTAAGTTAGAGTGCTTTGAATGAGAGTTGAATGATTCATTTTGATGCTATGGCTGGGCCCCTCTGTGTGTTGTGTGTGTCAGTGTTACTGATGCAAAGAGACAGACAGGCAGCGCGACTCTATTCAACCACCATAGACATTAGCATATCTCACAGAGCGTAACCAAACGACCTAGCCACCTGTAGCTGCTGTAGCCTGCCTGACTCTCAATATAGTGCACAAACATTTCACTGCTACATCACTCTGTGCATGTGTGTGTGTGAGAGAGAGTTGTGCAAAAAAAGGCAGAAAAAAAGGCAGTACAACAAGCAGGGAGAGTAGAAAAGTCTTGACACAGTGTGCTTTCCTTCTCTCTCACCCCTTTCTCTTGTGTTCCCTCTCGCTCTCCCTCTCTAACTCTCCACCTCTCTCTCTCCACATGTGCAAGCACATAGCACACAAACAACACAAGCACACAGACACACACACATACTTGGACATTGGTAGTGTTACTCTCTCTCTCTCCTCAGCCTGCCTCTCTCTGCCTCAGGGAGTGTCTACCAGAGAGGGTGATGAGGGGGGAGAATCTCTTCTCCCCTCAGGATCTCCCCCTGGCCTCTGATTGGCTGCGGTAGCACTGTGTGAGGCCTGTGATAGGCTGAGCCAGAGCTGTGTGGGGCCAGTGGGAGGGAGAGTGTTCTGGGAGTCTGCTAGGGGACCTGACAGCATACAGGGAGAAACTATCCCACTAGCTGATATACTCTAGCTGCTCCACACACACTGCTAGACACAGACAGAGAGAGCTGGAGAGAGGTGGAGGTAGAGACAGAGGAAGAGACAGCTGTGGAGTGAGATAGAGAGAACTTCAGAGAGAGAGCAAGAGAGAGATAGAGAGAGTTAGAGTTTGACAGAGAGTTAGACAGAGGGAAAGGAGGCACACACAGCACTCACCCTCCACTGACCCCTCGTCTTACCCTCGACTCACCCTTGTCTCCCCATTTACAACCACCTGAGACACACAGCTCTACAGCGCAGAGATGAGATGACTGGACACACACTGACACACACATTTTCTCCCTATTGAAAGAAGACCAGAATACACACTTTCTTTTTGTTTTCTGTCTCAGCTTCTGCTCTCGATCTTGGACAGGAAAAAAAAGGATTACAGTTTGTTTCTTCAGCACAAAGAGTTTGTCTTTATTCTCCAAAAGCCCTGAGTCACGTTGGACGATTTGGATCAGTTCCTCTTTTCTTTCTCCCTCCAAGAGCTCAGAGCAACATGGCAAAAGGACAAAAGAACCACAGCAACAGCAGGCAGCGGCGGGCACAACTACTCACTAACCCCTTCTCCACCATGGCACTGTCCGTCTCCATGTCCTTCTTCCTCCTCCTCCTCCTCCTCACCTCCCCCGCCTCGACCGCCGACGAATACGACTACTATAGCTGGCAATCGGACAACTTTCACAACGGCCGTTTCTACACCAAGCAGCCGCAGTGTGTGGACATCCCGGCCGATTTACGCCTCTGCCACAACGTGGGCTACAAGAAGATGCGCCTGCCCAACCTGCTGGACCACGAGACCATGCCCGAGGTCAAACAGCAGGCGGGTAGCTGGGTGCCGCTCCTCGCCAAGCGGTGCCACGCAGATACACAGGTGTTCCTGTGTTCCCTTTTCGCCCCTGTGTGTCTGGACAGGCCTATCTACCCATGTCGCTCGCTGTGTGAGGCCGTGAGGGATAGCTGTGCCCCCGTTATGGAGACCTACGGGTTCCCCTGGCCAGAGATGTTGACCTGCGATAAGTTTCCTATTGATAATGATCTGTGTATCCCCATGCAGTTTGCTGGGAACCAGGCCACCCCGGCTCCAGGTAAGATCCCACACACGTACTCACAACCCCTAAATGACATGATAATGGTCCTTGTTAAGTTGACTGTTTGTCAGGTTGCCTCTAGATGGGAGAGAGCACAAGCCCCGACGTAGGTTAACTGTAACTCCTGCTTCAGAGCTTTGAACAGAAGATATTATAGAACAACATTTATGTTTCATTTTACGTAATGGAAGGAATAATCTTGGGATAGGAAAGAACAAACCACTGAAACTATTTTGATAGTTATAGATACAAATATACACCTTTTAAGTCAATGCAACTGCTATAGATATATCTAGGGATGAAAGTATACTAACGTTCCAGGTTAGATATCAGAATGTATTATTTTCCACAGTGGTGTAAAGTACTTAAGTAAAAATACTTAAGTCGTATTTTCTGTACTTTAATTTACTATTTATATGTTGTACAACTTTTACTTTTACTTCACTACATTCCTAAAGAAAATAATATACTTTTTACTCCATACATTTTCCCTGACACCCAAAAGTACTCGTTACATTTAGAATGCTTAGCAAGACAGGAAAATGGTCTTCAATTCATATACTTATCAAGAGAACATCCCTGGTCCTCCCTACTGCCTCTGATCTGACCGACTCACTAAACACATTCTTCATTTGTAAATTATGTCTGAGTGTTGGAGCGTGCCCCTGGGTATCTCTAAATAAATAAAAAACTAGAAAATGATGCGGCCTGGTTTGCTTAATACAATGAATTTTAATTTATTTATACTTTTACTGTTGATACTTTAGCAATAACATTTACTCTTGATACTTAAGTATATTTAAATCCAAATACTTTTAGACTTTTACTCAAGTAGAATTTTACTGAGTGACTTTCAGTTTTACTTGAGTCATTTTCTATTAAGGTATCTTTACTTTTACTCAAGTATGACAATTGGGTACGTTTTCCACCACTGATATTCCGATTTGACAGCTAACATGCAAGTCATTGTTTCTTCTACTGTATGAGGAAGCTGGGAACAATAGATAGACCATAATGAAATGTCCAATATAACTTCTACTATATAACAGAGTGACATAAAACAAAGACCAAGGGGACGTTTTCATGTCAAATATTGCAATGATGTATTGTAATTGCAATGGCAGAGATTAAAATAAAAGTTACTGTAGACCAGGGAAATAAAATGAAGAACAAGTTGAACGTTTCAGACTGATCTCAGGGACAGCAGCTTTTCAGATAAACCCTTATCCCAGACACAGACTAAGACTATTCCTGAATCTCTGAAAACACTTTCAAAGATTCTGCATTTAGCATGGTTTTAATTCCTGGAGTAGGTTTATTCTTGGTCAGGGAAACCGACTCTTAACTTAACCCTCCTGTTGTGTTCGTTTCATGTTAATTAATTCTGTGTTCCCGGTCCAAAATTACTGCCCCATTACAGCTGATTATAAATCCAGAATAATACGTATATTATCACCTAATGTTGTGTTAGATCTTTTTATCAAGTTCTTGTGAACATTACAAGTTTTGAACTTCTATTTGCTATTTATGGCTTGTAGGCCTCACTGACCTGAGTTCATACAACTTGTTTTTGAGTGTGTGTGTGTGTGTGTGTGTGTGTGTGTGTGTGTGTGTGTGTGTGTGTGTGTGTCTGTGTGTGTGCTCAAACACACATGAATGTGGGGGTCTGGGAGAGGAAGTGTGTCCATCTGATGAATGGGCATGTGCCTGAACTCAATTTTATACACTAATTGTAGTCTCACCCATTCATTTCTAATGAAGGGTCATTTTTGACCAGGAACACCATAGGTGTACAAAAGTTTAATAAAACACCCAAAATGTAATGAAAATCATCAAAATGTATTTGGTGTGTTCAGATGTGTGGACAAAGTCATGGTACCTTACAACAATCAGATTAAATGAACTACATTTTTCAGAGAGAAAACTTCCAATTCGACTGGAACACAGCAGGAAGGTTAAATGTGCTTCTAAGCAAATTCTCAGTTAAAACAAAAGAAGAAGAAAATATCAAAATCAGATGCTGATTGAAACCATATTTGACTTTTAATATTTTAACAGGAACATTTACTGAACATTATCAGTGACTGGGCTGATCAGGGAGCTATTCTATAAGAAGCTATTCTTAAGAAAACCACAAGAAAAACTATGTAACATACCTGTAGAATTCATTGAAAGTAGGGATGAACTAACCTTCACAATGATATAACCTGAAATATAACATTTCACATTTACATGCTGTAAGTGGCGCAGCAGTCTAAGGTGCTAGAGGTGCCACTACAGACCCGGGTTTGATCCTGGGCTCTGTCACAACCGGCCGTGATCGAGAGTCCCATAGGCCGGAGCTCAATTTCTTTTTTAAAGCGTCGTCCTGGTTAGGAGAGGGTCTGTCCTGGGGGGCTTTACATGTAGGCCGTCATTGTAAATAAGGATTTTCTTTTAACTGACTTGCCTAGTTAAATAAAAGTTAAATAAAATAAAAATGTCAACATGGTCTCATTAGTTCATACAGTGCCTTCCAAAAGTATTCAGACCCCTTGACTTTTTCTACATTTTGTTACGTTACAACCTTATTCTAAAATGGATTAAATAAAACAATTTCATTAGTAATCTACACACAATACCCAATTATGACAGGTTTTTAGAAATGTTTTCAAATGCATTAAAAACAAAAATCAGAAATACCTTATTTACATAAGTATTCAGACCCTTTGCTTTGAGACTCGAAATTGAGGTCAGGTGCATCCTGTTTCCATTGATCATCCTTCAGATGTTTCTACAACTTGATTGGAGTCCACCTGTGGTAAATTAAATTAATTTGACATGAATTGGAAAGGCACACACCTATCTATATAAGGTCCCACAGTTGACAGTGCATGTCAGAACAAAAACCAAGCCATGAGGTCAAAGGAATTATCCGTAGTGCTCCGAGACTGGATTGTGCCAGACAGAAGCCACTCCTCAGTAAAAGGCACGTGACAGCCCGCTTGGAGTTTGCCAAAAGGCACCTAAAGACTCTCAGACCATGAGAAACAAGATTCTCTGGTCTGATGAAACCAAGATTGAAGTCTTTGGCCTGAATGCCAAGCGTCACATCTTGAGGAAACCTGGCACCATCCCTATGTTCCTAGGACGGCAGGTAGCCTAGCGGTTAGAGCATTGGGCCAGTAACCGAAAGGTTGCTGGTTTGAATACCCAAGCCAACAAGGTGAAAAATGTGTCCATGAGCAAAGCACTTAACCCTAATTTGCTCCAGGGGTGCCATACTACTATGGCTGACCATGTAGGTAGGCTGTCATCGTAAATAGGAATGTGTTATTAACTGACTTGCCTACTTAAATAACAATAGTGGAGGCAGCATTATGCCTTTGGGGATGTTTTTTAGTGGCAGGGACTGGGAGACTAGTCAGGATCGAGGCAAAGATGAAATGAGCAAAGTACAGAGACATCCTTGATGAAAACCTGCTCCAGAGCGCTCAGGACCTCAGACTGGGGCGAAGGTTCACCTTCCAACAGGACAACGACCCTAAGCACACAGCCAAGACAACGCAGGAGTAGCTTCGGGACAAGTCTCTGAATGTCCTTGAGTGGCTCAGCCAGAGCCCGGACTTGAACCCAATCGAACATCTCTGGAGAAACCTGAAAATATCTGTGCAGCAACTTGAGGAACTTGAGAGGATTTGCAGAGGGGAATGGGAGAACCTCCCGAAATACAGGTGTGCCAAGCTTGTAGCGTCATACCCAAGAAGACTCGAGGCTGTAATCACTGCCAAAGGTGCTTCAACAAAGTACTAAAAATATAAATTAGCACATTTTTCTAGTTTTTGCTTTGTCATTGTGGGGTATTGTGTGTAGATTGATGCGGGAGAAAAAAATATTTAATCCATTTTAGAATAAGGCTGTAACCTAACAAACTGTGGAAAAGGTCAAGAGGTCTGAATACTTTCCAAAGGCACTATATATGTCAAAAAAGTGATATTTAACCATTTGAGTTATATTTTACTGACAGTGACATATTAGTTATATGTTTGCTAATGTAACACAGAACATGGCATTACATATAATTTTGTAGTAGAGCTGTGCTGACAACAGACAGTGAGTCTAGTGAGAAAACTAGTCAGGAGTAGTTCAAGCACAGAGAGACAGGCAGCTTGGAGGGCTCTCTGGCTAGGACTCGAGTGCAGGACAGAGCAATACACACTTTTCCCAAATCAGCTACTGTTTGACCCCTGAGTGTGTGTATGTGTTTGTGTGCGTGTGAAAATTAGAGTGAGTGTGTGCACGGCAACTAGCGAGAGAAAGAAAGAAAGACACAGAGAAACAGAGAGATCGAGAAAGAGAGAGAGAGAGAAAGAGAAAGAGAAAGAGAAAGAAAAAGAGAGAGAGAGAGAGAGAGAGAGAGAGAGAGAGAGACTGTGTGTGAGAGAGTCAATGTGAGTCTAGAGTCTATAGAATGTGAAGGGGACACTCTCCACTGTGTCTCTGTTGTCCAGGCCTGCTCTGTCTTTTGTCTGGTCGGCCAGTTAGACAGCCAATTAACTAGCCAACTAATTACTGGGGGCGAATTAGTCTACAGAGAGAAAGGGAGAGAGGGAGGGGGGCAGTTAGAGAGAGGGGTGAGGGAGAAGGGGGTGTAAGATGGAGAATGAGGGAGAGAAAGAGAGAGAAAAGGAAGGGGGTGAGAGAGGGAGGGAGGGGAAGGAGAGAACGAGTGGAGAGAGAATGAAAGAGCTGGGATGAGATGGAGGAGAAAGAGGGGAAAGAGAGTTTAGTGAGAGAGGGGAGGTTGTGAGGGAAGTAAAGTGAAAGAACAAAGTAAAGAAAAGAGAGTGGTTCCCTTCCAGTTTCAATGAGGATGGGAAAGAGAACGTTTCATTCATTATTTCCTTCATTTATGTAAAAAAAAACAAAAAAAACTTTGCTACCCAGGTTGGTCAATTAAGAACCAGGTTTTCATCTACAGTGCACCATCGCAGGCAATATGAATAGAATCTGTCTATGTAATACTAGAATCCTTCTGGTTCCATGCTTCAGACTGAACATTCTATTTAAAACAGTACAAAAGACAAGAAACTGGCTTAATAGAGTCAGGCAAACTTGGCCCAGAAGGATAGGAGGACAATGTAGTGAGTGTGGATAGGAGAAGAAGGATGAAAGACACATACATATGGCCGACTTAATCTAGGAAAACATGTGTCAGTTTTAATCAGTTCAGACACTCTGAATGATAACTAAAGTCTGCAAACGCTTCATGTTTCATCAGGAAATATGAAGTGTTCAGGGAAATCTCATTCAGCAAGTGTCTACGAACACACACACACACACACACACACACACACACACACACACACACACACACACACACACACACACACACACACACACACACACACACACACACACACACACACACACACACACACACACTCAACATGCCTGCAGATGTCTACTCTGATAGCATAAGAAGACAGAGATTCATAGAAGCTGTTTTATTGATATGGAGAAAAGGGTGCCATTTGGATGCAGAGCATATTCCATTATGAAAATAGATGGTATGTTTTTATAGGACTAGAACCAACTATGTGACATATTCACTTCCCTGAGCCATAACTCACTCTTTTACATGGTCCTTGGAAAGTAGACGGCATGAATTGTACCTGAACTTTGTCTTTTTATATGGAAAACCACATGTTTATCTATTCAAATTATAATATATAGGCTACTGCAGAGTATACATTTCATTTCAATGACTGGTTCATGGTCAAACAGTTACTATAAAGTTGCAAGTCCAACCATACAATGTGATATTACAAGATATAGAAAAATATTTCAAGAACAAAATGCATTTTCTTTCTGGAAACCTGGTTACAGCTTTTGATTGAATATTTATCCCGGTGTGTGTCTCCATCCTGTTGGAGTGGAGCATTTGTGATTTACACTTCTGATCTTGGCAAACGTGCATGTGTCTTTGTGTGTGTGTATGCGTGTGTGTGTGTTGTTCTGTGTGAGTGTGTTGTTCTGTGTGTGTGTGGGTATGAAACAGAGTGAACCCTTATCAGTTCTAGCCAGGCTGCTGACATGCTGTTAAGAACCAGAACTTCTCTGATGTACCGGCTCCATGTCCTGAGAGCCTGCTAGTCTGATACTACACCTAACCCTGCAACGTTTCAGACACACCATAATAATCCTTCTAACACACAACTGCTACCAAACTCCTCTAAAGATTTACACTGAAAAAATATATAAACACAATATGTAAAGTGTTGTTGGTCCCGTGTTTCATAAGCTGAAATAAAAGATTCCAGAAATTTTCCATAAACACAAAAGCTTATTTCTCTCAAATATTGTGCACACATTTGTTTACATCTCTGTTAGTGAGCATTTCTCCTTTGCCAAGATAATCCATCCACCTGACAGGTGTGGCATATCAAGAAGATGAACGGAATGATCATTACACAGGTGCACCTCGTGCTGGGGAAAATAAAAGGCCACTCTCTAAAATGTGCAGTTTTGTCAAACAACACAATGCCGCTGATGTCTCAAGTTTTGAGGGAGAGTGCAATTGGTATGCTGACTGCAGGAATGTCCACCAGAGCTCTTGCCAGATAATTTAATGTTAATTTCTCTACCATAAGCCGCCTTCATCGTCCAACCAGCCTCACAACTGCAGACCACGTGTTTGGCGTTGTGTGGGCGAGTGGTTTGCCAATGTCAACGTTGTGAACAGAGTGTCCCATGGTGGTCGGTGGGGTTATGGTATGGGCAGGAATACGCTACGGACAACGAACACAATTGCATTTTATCGAGGGCAATTTGAATGCACAGAGATACCGAGACAAGATCCTGAGGCCCATTGTCGTGCCATTCATCCGCCGCCATCACCTCATGTTTCAGCATGATAATGCACGGCCCCATGTCGCAAGGATCTGTATACAATTTCTGAAAACTGAAAATGTCACAGTTGTTCCATGGCCTGCATACACACAGACATGGTTGTACGATAGTGTGTTCCAGTTCCGCCAATATCCAGCAACTTCGCACAGCCATTGAAGAGGAGTGGAACAACATTCCACAAGCCGCAATCAAAAGCCTGATCAACTCTATGTGAAGGAGGAGATGTGTCGCCCTGCATGAGGCAAATGGTGGTCACACCAGATACTGACTGGTTTTCTGATCCACGCCCCTACCTTTTTTAAGGTATCTGTGACCAACAGTTGCATAGCTGTATTCCCAGTCATGTGAAAATCCATATATTAGGGCCTAACTAATTGATTTCAATTGACTGATTTCCTTATATGAACTGTAAAAACTCTTTAAAAGTAAAATCTTTGAAATTGTTGCATGCCCACTGGTGAAGTCAAATGACCAGCCTAGAGGTACCTCACACATACACTACTTGGTCTGGTCTAGAGATGCCCCCGATAGTAGTTGGAGAACTGAGGGGGAACTTCAAAGTTAAAATTTAAAGAACATAAACAGGTGGCTTAAACGGAACAAATCAAAGCACATTATTTATATTTTTAGGTTGAGTTTATTATTTTAAACTTTTTTTTTTTCATAGCCACTGTGGCTCTACTCAGAGCTCCAAAATCACTTCAAAGTGGAATGAATCGTTGGTCTTTAGAAAACTCTAGATCTGGATCATTCTTCCCTGTAGAGTCTTTCTGACTTTTTATCACTCAGAGGGATCTCTCCTGTCTGTCTGCAAGAACCACATACCAGCTATTCTGCAATTACATGATATAGCATAGCTACACACACACACACACGTTCATTCACGCATACATAAACACACGCATCCGCACACACACAAACACACACGTACACACATACACAAGAGAAAAATGAAGAGAGAGGAAAGAGAGAGAGAGAGAGAGAGAGAGAGAGAGAGAGAGAGAGAGAGAGAGAGAGAGAGAGAGAGAGAGAGAGGGAGAACACGGTTAGGGAGTTGGTGTGGAAACTAGCACAACAGAGTTAGATTCACTTTCCACCTCTCGCTTCAGAGAGAGAGAGAGAGAGACATAGAGAGAGATACAGGGAGAGAGACAGAGAGAGACAGAGAGACAGAGAGAGAGAGAGAGAAAGAGAGAGATAGAGAGTGAGAGAGAGACATAGAGAAAGATACAGGGAGAGAGACAGAGAGAGACAGAGAGACAGAGAGAGAGAGAGAGAGAGAGAGAGAGAGGAGCACTACCAATGTCCAACTGTGTGTCTGTGTGCTTGTGTTGTTTGTGTGCTATGTTTGTGTGCACTGGGTGTGTGGTTACATGAAACTGACACCTAGAGATAGCAAGGCAACACAAACAAGCAGCAGTACCTGGCAGGACCATGGGTTCTGGGGTTCTTAGACGAGAGAGCGGAGCAGGAAGGCTGGAAAGTATGAAAGCATAACAAGCAGATGAGGATTGGACTGACAGTGCAAGTGTGTATGTGTACTGTGTTGTAGGGTGTTAGTGGTGGTGCAGAGCCTCTGCAGGATTTGATAATTACTCTATGGGACTTACTAACCTCATTCGAGAAATGTGATGAAAGGGGTTTAGAGGGTGGAGAGAGATGAGATGAAAAGGGGGTGTAGGAGAGAGATAAGGGAGGTCTGGGAAGCCCTGTCATCACAACCTTAAAAATTCAGGGTGATGCCTGAACTTAAACACTTTGAACAACTTAGAAATTTGACATTTGAGAAACATTCTGACGTGAGTGTGAGAGCTGGTAGGCTAGGACACTTGTTTTTATTATTTTCTGTTTTAAGCCTATCCCAAACCTTAACCCTTACCAGTCGGAATTAATACCTAAACTTAATTTTTATGATATCCAATTGGTAGTTACAGTCTTGTCCCATCGCTGCAACTCCCATACATACTTGGGAGAAGCAAAGGTCAAGAGCCCTGTGACCTTTGAAACACAACCCTGCTAAGCCACATTGCTTCTTGACACACTGCTCACTTAACACCAAAGCCAGCCACACCAATGTGTCAGAGGATACACCGTCCAGCTGGTGACCCAAGTCAGCTTGCAGACGCCTTGCCAGCCACAAGAGCACAATGGGACAAGGAAATCCCGTAACCCAGACGACACTGTGCCAATTGTGCGCCGCCTCATGGTCACGGCCAGCTGTGACACAGCCTGGGATCAAACCCGGGTCTGTAGTGACTCCTCAAGCACTACTATGCAGTGTCTTAGACCGCTGCGCCACTCAGGAGGCCCAATGCCTAAACTTAACCGTAAAGTGTTTTCAGTTTTAACCCTATCCCAAACCTTAAAGTTTACATTAACCAGTCGAAATGGGATGTTTATCCCCCCCAAATGTTGGATACTGAAGTGATACAGTGATATCTTGATGGTCATTGAGTGTGTGATGACTGGCCTGCTGTCTACTGTCATATTGAATAACACTGATCCTAAACAGTGTACAGTATCACACACACACAGACACACACACACACACACACACACACACAAGCACACACTTATTTGCACACACACTCACACACACTCCCATGTATCAGAGGGGCTTTTATGAATAGAATGTTCCGTTTAAACTATGCACAGGTCACAATCTCACGGCTCATTTGGGCCCTTTAACTTACGAGCAGAGACACTTCTGACAGAAAACGCTGCTGTGGCTGGGATGAAACATACACACACACACACACACACACACACACACACACACACACACACACACACACACACACACACACGCACATGAAATACACACACACACACACAAATGAAATACACACACACACACACACACACACACACACACACACACACACACACACACACACACACACACACACAGACACACACACACACACACACACACACACACACACACACACAAATGAAATACACACACACACACACACACACACACACATGAAATACACACACACACATGAAATACAGCATGTGATTTATGTCAGTGAGGCTAACATCTGGTTAAATGCACCATGCTCACAGACAGAGAAGAGCTTAAACATCGCCCGCGAGGCCGACCCCCGGGACCACTAAAATACAGCACGCTTCTCGCATCTGTAGGAATCCTATACCCACAGTGTGTATTTGTGTGGGTGCGTGTCCTCTACAGAACAGAAATAATATTCTCCAAAGGCATGGCCAGTGTTCCGTGCACAGAGTGTTGGATCAAATTTTCCCATTTAACATCAGCCCAGCAGTGTGACTAGTGGTCATGGTGTTATTGGTGACCTGACAGTGTTAGCCTGGTCCCAGATCAGTCCTGCCAACTCCTATGGTCACTGGCTAGACAGCAACCTTAGGACTTGGCTATACAGCACAAACAGATCTGGGACCAGGCTATGACAGTGCTGACTATCTGTCAATGTTTGGAAAATACACTGACCACTTGAATGAAATTAGGGCTAGTGAGGCTAGTGTACTTACATGACCCCTGTCCAGTTTGTGCTGCCATGTACAGATACATATGCATGCAAATGTGTACTCATAGGGATAGAACTAAAGAAAAAGAGAGAGGGATCTGGGACCTGAGAAAGTAACAGAGAGTGAGAGAGAGAGCCTGTTCATTATCAGCCACCCCGATCTCCTCCCAGGGTTAAAGGTCAAAGGTTGGAGGTTATCACCTGGTCCGTACTAGCCGTCTGGCCTGATAATGACAGGGGTCAGAGTTCAACATGCCTCACTGCACTAGGCCGCATCGAGGTGAACCCTTAAGTCACACAGAAACCTTCAATGTGTGTGTGCTCATGTCTTATTGTCAGCAACACACAATTAAAGCCCTGACCTTCTCCGTAGAGCAGGCTGTGTTAATGAATGGGAACTCTCACAGTGGAAAGACTCAACAGTTACTCTCCCTCTCCCTCTCCCTCTCCCCCTCCCCCTCCCTCTCCCTCTCCCTCTCCCTCTCCCTCTCCCTCTCACATGAACACACACACACCCTTCTCTCTCTCCCTCTGCTCTGCCTGTTTTGAACGATTCGCTTGAAGGCTGTTGCGTCTTATTCAGCCTATAGAGTAACAGATTGTGATTTCTCTGGCGTGGTGGTGTGTTGGCTGGCTGCCCATTTGTCTCAGTGCCAGTGTATGTGTCAGGAGAATACATTCCTTCTATACAGTACAACCAGCACTCTGCTCTACTCTGGCCTGTCTATTCATTAACAGGGGAAATCAATTAGACTGGGCTGGCTGCAGTCAGTGAATAGGTCCCAAATGGCACCCTTTTCACTATATAGTGTGCTACTTTTAACCAGGGCCCAAGTGCCCACTGTATGGCCTGTTTTTACTATAATGTCTTGTGATGTAAGTGATTTGAAGTAGTTTACTTTTAATTAGATATTCCCATAGCAATCATAAATTTGAATAAGTTAGATTTGTGATTTTTCCCCTTATCCAAAGATACTCTGTTATTATGCGTTTAAATTAACAATCAGGTAATATACCATACACTGCCGTTAAATAGTTTGGGGTCACTTCGAAATTTACACATTTTTTGTCCATTAAAATAACATCAGATTGATCAGAAATACAGTATAGACATTGTTAATGTTGTAAATGACTATTGTAGCTGGAAACGGCTGATTTTTTATGAAATATCTACATAAGCATACAGAGGCCCATTATCAGCAACCATCACTCCTGTGCTCCAATGGCACGTAGTGTTAGCTAATCCAGGTTTATAATTTTAAAAGGCTAATTGATCATTAGAAAACCCTTTTGCAGTTATGTTAGCACCGCTGAAAACTGTTGTGCTGATTAAAGAAGCAATAAAACTGGCCTTCTTTAGACTAGTTGAGTATCTGGAGCATCAGCATTTGTGGGTTCGATTAATGGCTCAAAATGGCCAGAAACAAATAACTTTCTTCTGAAACTCGTCAGTCTATTCTTGTTCTGAGAAATGAAGGCTATTCCATGCGAGAAATTCCCAAGAAACTGAAGATCTTGTACAGCGCTGTGTACTACTCCCTTCACAGAACAGCGCAAACTGGCTCTAACCAGAATAGAAAGAGGAGTGAGAAGCCCCGGTGCACAACTGAGCAAGAAGACAAGTACATTAGAGTGTTTAGTTTGAGAAACAGACGCCTCACAAGTCCTCAACTGGCAGCTTCATTAAATAGTCGCCTCTTAACTGTTGATGTTGATACTGGAGTTTTGCAGGTACTATTTAATGAAGCTGCCATTTGAGGACTTGTGAGGGACTCCCAATCACAGCCAGAAGTGATACAGTCTGGATTCAAACCAGGTTCTCTGTAGTGATACCTCTAGCACTAAGATGCAGTGTCTTAGACCACTACGCCATTAGGGAGCCCGGTGCTTCCTATATTAGTATTTACCACAACTGTAAGCTCTGTTTGAAAAGTACAGTCAGCAGTATAGTATTTACCACAACTGTAAGCTCTGTTTGAAAAATTGGCTAATGCTTTTTCCCATTGACACGCTATACCTAGTCATAGCAAGCTTACTCACACTGCCTCATAGGTATATACAAAACATTAGCTCTTTCCATGACATAGACTGACCAACTGAATCCAGGTGAAAGCTATGATCCCTTATTGATGTCACCTGTTAAATCCACTTCAACCAGTGTAGATGAAGGAGAGGAGACCGGTTAAAGAAGGATTTCTAAGCCTCGAGACAATTGAGAAATGGATTGTGTATGTGCCATTCAGAGGATGAATGGGCAAGACAAAATATTTAAGTGCCTTTAAACGGGGTATGGTAGTAGGTGCCAGGCATACCGGTTTGAGTGTTTCAAGAACTGCAACGCTGCTGGGTTTTTCATGCTCAACAGTTTCCTGTGTGTATCAAGAATGGTCCACCACCTAAAGGACATCCAGCCAACTTGACACAACTGTGAGAAGCATTGGAGTCAACTTGGCCAGCATTCCTGTGGCACGCTTCAGCCACCTTGTAAAGTCCATGCCTGACGAATTGAGACTGTCCTGAGAGCCAAAGGGGGTGCAACTAAATATATCCTAATGTTTTGTACACTCAGTGTATGTTACAGTGGTAAACATATTGGCAACCACATCCTAACCCCCACGGTCTCCCTTCCTGCTCTCCTTCTCTCTTCCCTAAAGATCAATGAACTCATTTAGGTCTCTATAGGAAACAGGATAGGACAACGGCATATTCTTAAAACCATGTGATTTAACACACCCACGTGCGCACGCACGCACGCACGCACACACACACACACACACACACACACACACACACACACACACACACACACACACACACACACACACACACACACACACACACACACACAGAGGGGTATCACACACAGGGGTATCAGAGTTACTTAAACTGAGACGAGAGGAGTAATTTGAGTAATATGCTTTGCTTTTCCCT
The DNA here is from genome assembly GCA_023634145.1 of Thymallus thymallus. NCBI lineage: Eukaryota > Metazoa > Chordata > Actinopteri > Salmoniformes > Salmonidae > Thymallus > Thymallus thymallus. Next base: position 23,340,781 of record CM042388.1, on the reverse strand, counting down.
TGATTTTCATGTTTGGATATACTGTATGACTGGTTCTCTACTTCTGCACACAAAATCACTGTTCACTAAACTTAGCTGTTACTGTAGCCGTTTACCTTTCACACACACACACACACACACACACGCACACGCACACAAACATGAACACAGACACAGATGCACGCATGCACACACACAAACCAACCCCCCATTCCCAACACACACACACAGTAATGGGAAACACACACGAACACACATGCCACGCCTCAACACCAAAATATACAACTTCTCAAATTAAAACATGTTCTGCAGAGTAATTGCAGTGAAAACATCACTCAAAATCATGCGCTATATATTCCCTCTTCAGCAAATAACTTCTGACAGGCTGCTTCTAAACAAGTGCTTCAGTCTAGACTAGGGCATAAAACAGCACAGGCTGATCTAAATACAGTATGAACAAGCTGATTCTCTGCTCTACTGTAGCCTTCTACTCTATTCTAGTCCACTCTACTCTACTCTATTGTACTCTGGCTGTTGTACATTGCTTTCGGAAAGAATTCAGATCCCTTGACTTCTTTCACATTTTGTTACGATGCAGCCTTATTCTAAAATTTTTTTTTTTTTTAAGAATTCCCCTCATCAACCTACACACAATACCCCATAATGACAAAGCAAAAACTGTTTTTTAGAAGTTTTGCTAATTTATTAAAAATAAAAAAACGTAAATATAACAGATCCTTTACTCAGTACTTTGTTGAAGCACTTTTGGCAGCGATTACAGCCTCAAGTCTTCTTGGGTATGACGCTACAAGCTTGGTACACCTGTATTTGGGGAGTTTCTCCCATTCTTCTCTGCAGATCCTCTCAAGCTCTGTCAGGTTGAATGGGGAGCGTCTCTCCAGAGATGTTCGATCAGATTCAAGTCCGGGCTCTGGCTGGGCCACTCAAGGACATTCAGACACTTGTCCCGAAGCCACTCCTGCGTTGTCTTGGGTGTACTTAGGGTTGTTGTCATGTTGGAAGGTGAACCTTCGCCCCAGTCTGAGGTCCTGAGCGCTCTGGAGCAGGTTTTCATGAAGGATCTTGCTGTACTTTGCTCCATTAATCTTTCCCTCAATCCTGAAGTCTCCCAGTCTCTGCCACTGAAAAACATCCCCACAGCCTGATGCTGCCACCACCATGCTTCACCGTAGGGATGGTGCCAGGTTTCCTCCAAGCGTGACGCTTTCAGGCCAAAGAGTTCAATCTTGGTTTCATCAGACCAGAGAATCTTGTTTCTCATGGTCTGAGAGTCCTTTAGGTGCCTTTTGGCAAACTCCAATCGGGCTGTCATGTGCCTTTTACTGAGGAGTGGCTTCAGTCTGGCCACTCTACCATAAAGGCCTAATTGGTGGAGTGCTGCAGTGATGGTTGTGCTTCTGGAAGTTTCTCCCATCTCCACAGATGAACTCTGGAGCCTGTCCCATTGACCATCGAGTTCTGGGTTACCTCCCTGACCAAGGCCCTTCTCCCTCGATTGCTCTGTCCGGCCGGGTGGCCAGCTCTAGGAAGAGTCTTGGTGGTTCCAAACTTCTTCCATTTAAGAATGAGGGAGGCCACTGTGTTCTTGGGGACCTTCAATGCTGCAGACATTGTTTGGTATCCTTCCCCAGATCTGTGCCTCGACACAATCCAATCTCTGAGCTCTATGGACAATTCCTTTGACCTCATGGCTTGGTTTTTGCTCTGACATGCACTGCCAACTGTGGGACCTTAAATAGACAGGTGTGTGCCTTTCCAAATCATGTCCAATCAATTTAATTTACCACAGGTGGACTCCAATCAAGTTGTAGAAACATCTCAAGGATGATCAATGGAAACAGGATGCACCTGAGCTCAATGTCGAGTCTCATAGCAAAGGGTCTGAATACTTATGTAAATAAGGTATTTGTGTTGTTTTTTTTTTTATACATTTGCTAACAATTCTATAAACCTGTTTTCGCTTTGTCATTATGGGGTATTGTGTGTAGATTGATGAGGGAAAAAAAATATTTCATACATTTTAGAATAAGGCTGTAATGTAACAAAATGTAGATAAAGGTGGGTCTGAATACTTTCTGAATGCAGTGTATGAACAAGCTTATTCTCTGCTCTACTGTAGCCTTCTACTCTACTCTATTGTACTCTGTTATATATAAGCAGCTGTCCACACTAGCTGAAATCAATACATGTCTTTTTCAATAATAACTAATTATATTGTAGCGACCTTAACCCAACACCTAGCTTTGTCGTCAAGAGGTTTGGATATATTGGTGTGACAGCTAAGGTGTTGGGCTGAAGGTCCAAGGCTCAAGCCCAGGTTGGGACTGCCCTCTGCCTTTGCTACAATATCAATCATTCTCCTCTCTCTCTCTCTATATTTCTCCCCAGCATCTAAAGCCTGCCCTCCATGTGACAACGAACTGAAAGCTGACACCATTATGGAACATTACTGTGCCAGTGACTTTGGTAAGTACTACACACACACACACACACACACACACACACACACACACACACACACACACACACACACACACACACACACACACACACACACACACACACACACACACACACACACACACACACACACACACACACACACACACAGCAGTGTGACCTGTGATGTGTGTAGTTGGGTCATAAAACTTACCCATCTCAAGAGGTTAAATAAAACAAATATTACAATAAGTGCCTATTAAGTGCCAAATAAAGTAACAGGGTTGACTGTAACAGGGTTGACTGTAACAGGGTTGACGACTTCATCATAAATCAGCCATAAACTCCCTTGTGACAGCGGGAATGGAAGCTTGTTGTGTGCAAGAGGAGGTGTCAAATTGCCAAAAAGAGTAGAACCAGCTCACCTGCTTTTACACTATGATTTATTTGACTATTAGATGTTTCATGTTTCTTTAAAAAATATATATAGTGGGGAGAACAAGTATTTGATACACTGCCGATTTTGCAGGTTTTCCCACTTACAAAGCATGTAGAAGTCTGTAATTTTTATCATAGGTACTCTTCAACTGTGAGTGAAGGAATCTAAAACAAAAATACAGAAAATCACATTGTATGATTTTTAAGTAATTAATTTGCATTTTATTGCATGACATAAGTATTTGATACATCAGAAAAGCAGAACTTAATATTTGGTACAGAAACCTTTGTTTGCAATTACAGAGATCATACGTTTCCTGTAGTTCTTGACCAGGTTTGCACACACTGCAGCAGGGATTTTGGCCCACTCCTCCATACAGACCTTCTCCAGATCCTTCAGGTTTCAGGGCTGTCGCTGGGCAATACGGACTTTCAGCTCCCTCCAAAGATTTTCTATTGGGTTCAGGTCTGGAGACTGGCTAGGCCACTCCAGGACCTTGAGATGCGTCTTACGGAGCCACTCCTTAGTTGCCCTGGCTGTGTGTTTCGGGTCGTTGTCATGCTGGAAGACCCAGCTACGACCCATCTTCAATGCTCTTACTGAGGGAAGGAGGTTGTTGGCCAAGATCTTGCGATACATGGCCCCATCCATCCTCCCCTCAATATGGTGCAGTCGTCCTGTCCCCTTTGCAGAAAAGCATCCCCAAAGAATGATGTTTCCACCTCCATGCTTCACGGTTGGGATGGTGTTCTTGGGGTTGTACTCATAATTCTTCTTCCTCCAAACACGGCGAGTGGAGTTTAGACCAAAAAGCTCTATTTTTGTCTCATCAGACCACATGACCTTCTCCCATTCCTCCTCTGGATCATCCAGATGGTCATTGGCAAACTTCAGATGGGCCGGAGCATGCGCTGGCTTGAGCAGGGAGACCTTGCGTGAGCTGCAGGATTTTAATCCATGACAGCGTAGTGTGTTACTAATGGTTTTCTTTGAGACTGTGGTCCCAGCTCTCTTCAGGTCATTGACCATGTCCTGCCGTGTAGTTCTGGGCCTCACCTTCCTCATGATCATTGATGCCCCACGAGGTGAGATCTTGCATGGTGCCCCAGACCGAGGGAGATTGACCGTCATCTTGAACTTCTTCCATTTTCTAATAATTGCGCCAACAGTTGTTGCCTTCTCACCAAGCTGCTTGCCTATTGTCCTGTAGCCCATCCCAGCCTTGTGCAGGTCTACAATTTTATCCCTGATGTCCTTACACAGCTCTCTGGTCTTGGCCATTGTGGAGAGGTTGGAGTCTGTTTGATTGAGTGTGTGGACAGGTGTCTTTTATACAGGTAACGAGTTCAAACAGGTGCAGGTAATGAGTGGAGAACAGGAGGGCTTCTTAAAGAAAAACTAACAGGTCTGTGAGAGACGGAATTCTTACTGGTTGGTAGGTGATCCAATTCTTATGTCATGCAATAAAATGCAAATTAATTATTTAAAAATCATACAATGTGATTTTCTGGATTTTTGATTTAGATTCCGTCTCTCACAGTTGAAGTGTACCTATGATAAAAGTTACAGATCTCTACATGCTTTGTAAGTAGGAAAACCTGCAAAATCAGCAGTGTATCAAATACTTGTTCTCCCCACTGTATATTCAAAAAGGAGAATTCACTAACCTTAAATAAGGGACAGACGTAAATTATTCACTTATCACATGAAATAAATCATAATCTTCAGAAATGACTTGGTTAAACAACAAAATAACTAGGGCTTTACAATGATGACATTTTAGCACTTTAGCAAGTCTTTATGCATATATAAAATCTGATGATTGAATTCTCCATGTTGTCTTTAATAAAGGGCAATTCATTTAAGGGACGCAAAAGCCACAATTTTGGAACAGTTTTAGTTTGACTCAATACTGTAGATTACCTTCTTACACACACACACACACACACACACACACACACACACACACACACACACACACACACACACACACACACACAAATGCACAAAAATCTTACTCCAAAGACGATGACATTAATGAGAAAAACTGCATGTGCTCCTGCTGCGGAGATAGTTCCTAGCTAAGACTTTTTTGCTATGCCATTTCCTGGTTGCAAAAATTCTATTTGTTCACCAAATTGTTGTTTATGTGTCATAACAATTGTAGAGAAACGTACCATCTAAACCACTGTAAAATATATATAATATATTTTCAATAACCAAAAATATTGTATTTTCAGCTGTTTGAAGCTGGTGTACAAAACAGAAAGAGAAAGAAGAAAAAACTAAGAACGGGAAGCATAGAAATAGTGCCCATAGAACATATATACTGCTTCTTAGACTTACTTTCAATGGGACTGACAGATCTATAACTCACATTTCTATGTGAATTTGGTCGGGTTGCCCAAAAAGTTACATATTGCAGCTTTAAACGCCTTTTTTATGCTGAACTGAATTAAAAACATAAAGGTTTACATACATGCAATCATTTACTCCCCAATCCGGGATTACAATATGGGAAATATACAATAATACAGATGGGATGAAGGATGACAACAATATGTGTAAAAGTCTAATTTTAGGAAATCTAGTCAGCAGGTTGTGTTCGGGTTCAGTTTAAGTGCATTTTGGAACAATTGAATGTAAGTGTTTACTCATTGTGTGCCGTGTCACGTTTTAAATCGTACATTTAAGGCAATGTCCTGATAATATCGCCCATACAACATTGAAGTAACGCATGGCTGCAGGAAGATGTTTTGGGTTGGGGTGCTGTCAACAAAAATATAAAAATATATTTATAAAAATATAAAGTAACAGTCAAAGGTTTGGACACACCTACTCATTTGAGGGATTTTCTTTATTTTTACTATTTTCTACATTTTTTGTTTTTTCAGGGGGTGCTGCACCCCCACTTCTCGCAGCTATAATGTAATGTCCCACTCTCGTTCCCTGGATGTAATGGTCCCAGCAGGACACACAGGGTCAACAGCCAGATCGCTCAAGATTGACTTTGAAATTGGACGGCTGTCCATGTTCTGAGGACGTCGGAAAATGCATTCAAAACTGGCCACTAGGGGCAACAGTGACCGCTATTACCATCAAGTAGACTTGGGTTTTGCTACGGTGCTGTGGATGGGGGTGGTGTAATTCCATGTCTCCAGATCCGAATGTCACGTGTTCAATCCCAGTGGAAGACACTCATTTTAACCCTATCTCAAAATGAATAACCTAAACTGAACAGTGTAATTGCTTTTGTTTTATCACTATCCAAACAATTCAACCCTTAACTTAACTTAAGGAGGAGCAACCCAGGGTGTCAAAACATTTCAAAATTTGACGTTTGGAGCCACTTCCAAATTTGACATTTGGAGAAACGTGAATAAAAAACAGAATCTGAAGTGAAATGGGTAAAACCGTGAGATCTTTGGGTCAAACGTTAGCAAAGTCTTTTAGCTTGTCCTTACAAGACAATAACTCTCAAAAGCTTCAATGTTGAACTATCCCTAGATCATTGCCAAAGTCTTTAGAGTTGATATTGTTCTGGACTAGATGCTGTGTGCAGAAACCATTTTGTGTGTGGGTGTGTGTGTGTGTGTGTGTGTGTGTGTGTTCGTTTTGAGAAAAGCCACCACACATGCATAGCCTTTGGAGGGTTGTGTAGAACTATTCATTGAATGATTATAATAATCATGGACAAGGAGTCAAGATCTCATTGTTCAAAAATCAATCATTGTTCAAAACAAGCAACTAAAGTGAAGATATTCTACCTATCTCTCAGGTTTTTGTACATTATGTTAGAAAACAAGTTAAAACTCACCCCAAGATATTTACCAAAATAGAATTGCTGTCCATTACTCACAAGTTCATATGATACCAGCCATACCTTTGATTAATGAGAAGGTACTTCTGGTTGAAGCATGGCAGAACAGTGTCATTTTTAAAATTTAAGAGAAACACTAAAAAGGGAATGTGTCCCAAATAGAACCCTTATAAACCCTGGTCAAAAGTAGTGCACTATATAGGGAATAGGATCCCATTTGGGACACATGCAATGTCTTCTCTTTCACACTTAGAGTAGCAGCCAACACTGCCGTTCTGTACTTTGTCATCTAGCATGAAGACACACAGACACACACACACACACACACACACACACGCACACGCACACGCACACTCCCTTGTCATCTAACATGAGGTCAGAAACTCACTTTAATTGTGAGATTTAATAATGGTAAATTGTAGAGTGTAGGGGGAATGAAAGAGAATAGTTGGGGAATAGAGCTTGAAATAGCACAACGCAATAAGTCTCTTATTAATGTAATATGATTGCGTATGAAGGCAGATAGCCATTTGAAGACACACAGAAACACATGCGCAAATGCACACAAAAATGGTCGTACCATTTTTTTTTTTTTGCATGGCCTTATTTCTATTACAGCATATTGAATGACATTCACCCAGCACAATGTAACATCAATAGGTTTAGGCTACTACATGATACTGTAATTCTCCCTATACCCATTATGAGGTTGCCCACAATCTAGCCTATGAATGAAAGTTTACACACGTAGGTGCACAGGTCAAGAGACATTGACACATTCAATACCACCTTGCACACTATAGCCTGCATCTAGCTGATCTAGGGTGTAATCATTAGTCCAACAGTTGCAAACGAGAGTTTCTATTGAAACAATTCAGCTATGTTTATCCCTGTTTCGTTACGTTTGCTTCAATTTAAGAAAGGTTTTTCAACAGAATCGGCGGTATGAATACACCCCTGATCACACACAAACACAGTTCACTTTCATAGCAGCCAACATACAAACAGTATGATCACTTTGCTCGTTGTATTATTCCTTCTCGCATCTAAGCGCTCTCCTCTCACCTTTGCCCATCAGCTTCCTGTGACCAGGCGAAAAAACCTTTCCTAAGCCAAACCTTCATATCATAACCGCCAACTGCTACACACAGCCTACATCATTGTCACCATATTAATGTCATAGTCAACATAGCTACTAGAACTAACGTGTAAGTAAATCCGTTACAAGTACAATGTACATTCAGCAATCAGTTTAGTAGTTACACCAGCAGGCTTTGGTGGCAAAAAATTTATAAAACCAAAAGCTTACCTTGACTTGGAAGAGTTCCATTGTTGGATAGCCATAGCCAGCTTGCTAACATAGCATCCCTCACTATTTGAGCAGGGTGTTTGGGTAGGCTAAACTAGCTAGCTGCATTCGCTAGCTAAGTGAAAATAAAAGTTAAAAAAATACATTTAAAAAATATCTCGCTCGCTTCTCCTTCATTTTTCAAGAAATTAATTTTTCAAAACTGTTTAACTATTGACTTTCTCTCTCTTTGAGTCAACTACTCACCACATTTTATGCACTGCAGTGCTAGCTAGCTGTAGCTTATGCTTTCAGTACTAGATTCATTCTTTGATCCTTTTATTGGGTGGACAACATGTTGCAAGAGCTCTGATAGGTTGGAAGAAGAATCACGAGTCAATGTACCCAGAGGAGGATGGAAACTAGCTGTCCTCCGGCTACACCATGGTGCTACCCTACAGAGTGCTGTTGAGGCTACTGTAGACCTTCATTGCAAAACAGTGTGTTTTAATACAATGTTTGTTGTCGTGAATATATTCTGTATAGTTTTATCTAAAAATGATATATTTTTGTTTGTTATTTAACCTTTATTTAACTAGTCAGTTAAGAACAAATTCTTATTTACAATGACGGCCTACACCAGCCAAACTCAGACAACGCTGGGTCAATTGTGTGCCACCCTATGGGACTCCCAATCACGGCCTGATGTGATAAAGCCTGGATTCGAACCAGGGACTGTAGTGACGCCTATTGCACTTAGACCACTGTGCCACTCGGGAGCCCAGGATAGCTTTTTTAATGTTTCACTAATTTTATTTTTATGAAATTCACTGAGGAGGCTCCACTGACACACATACCGTCAAGCGAAGGAGAACATTGTTCTCTTCAAAAGCATTATCACGTTTGGCTGAGTGTCTTGTGCTACGTAGCTATGAAACGTTTATTGCACAGACATTAGACATGATTTCAAGTAGAATTTAAGTTTCTTGTCAATCAATCAACCAAAATTGGACGTAGATTTTATGTTATGTCAGGTTTTTACCCACTGGGCAGCTGGATATCCAGTCAGTCACTGGCAATAAACTGCTGACCAAGCAAAGCAGTCCCAGAGAGACCTGGCTGTGGACTTCTAGGTATAACCCTGTTAGGTCCTGTAAATACCCAACACCTGCGTGTTAGTGAGGCTGACGTGCTCTCGCCCCAGGAAGTGCTGTTTCTGCTCAAAATGACAGGCCCTCGCTCTCTCTCTCTCTCTCTCTCTCTCTCTCTCTCTCTCTCTCTCTCTCTCTCATTCTCTCTCTCTCTCTCTCTCTCTCTCTCTCTCTCTCTCTCTCTCAGCGTCACTTTCTCCTCCTCTCTGCCTCTCTTGGTTTCTCTCTGTCTGTCTCTCTCTGTCTCTCTCAGCCTCTCTGAGTCTCTCTGGGTCTCACTTGGTCTCTGTCTGTCTGTCCCCCTTGTTCTCTCTCTCCTTTCATTTTCATTGTATGAAGCAGGTTGAGCTTGTCATCAGGACATAGAACAGACTCACTCACACACAGACTCCCAGAACATTACTCATGACATGTCTCTAGGTGGGCACACTGGGCATGTTACTTACAGCTGACTTCTTTTGAAGCTTTCATCAATGTGTGTGTCTGTGAACTAGGCCCACCTAGCCATCCAACCTGCTGTTCCCTCACTGAAAACTGTGTGAGACAACTCTTTCTATGGCCATTTTGTTTTCTGTTACTTGCATTATTTTGTGCAATGTCTCAGGTCAAATCCTAGCTGGTGGGACACACACATACACACTGAACAGACACACACACACACACACTGAACATACTAAGACCGTGTGTGTTTATGTGTGTATGAAACCTATGAAACGTATGTTTATAAAACAGCAGGCGAGAAGTGAAATGGCAATTTTCCAGGTGGTTCGGAAACATAGCGATGTTTCATACCAACGTTGGTCCTTACCCTCAACATGATTAATTTTGCCTGTCAGGGTGTGTTCACATGGAGAATTCCTCTCTGTTACACACACACACACAGAGGGCAGTCCCATTTTAACTCGCCTTCACATGTGTACATTAGGTTGTATAAATGTATGTATATTCGCTAGCTTAATGCTCTAATGTTTGTCATAGCACATATCTATGCTATTGCTATCTATTTGTGATTCACCAGAATGTAAACAACCAGAATGTAAACAACCAGAATGTAAACAACCAGAATGTAAACAACCATATAGAGGAATTAGAGCAGACAGTGCCACATATTGACATTACATTATAAAAAGGACCGGTTTTGGGAAAGCCTGATCTAGAGAGGTGTAGAGTACCCCTTGTGCTTGGGCTATGATAGGCTGATTGCATGTTTTTTTTTGTCTCTTAATCTTTCCTCACTCTCCCTTCTCTCTCTGCTTTCTCTCTCCGTCCTCCCTCCCTCTCCTCTTCTCTCTTCGCTCCCTCTCTCCGTCCTCTCTCTCTCTCCCTTCTCCCCTAGCGATCAAGATGAAGATCAAAGAAGTGAAGAAAGAGAAGGGCGACCGTAAACTCATCGCTGCCCAGAAGAAGAAGAAGGTGCTCAAGATGGGTGTCCTGCGTAAGAAGGACTTGAAGAAGCTGACACTGTACATAAAGAATGGAGCCAACTGCCCCTGTGCTCAGCTCGACAGTCTTGGCAGTAACTTCCTCATCATGGGCCGAAAGGTTGACCAGCAGCTGCTTCTCATGTCCATCCACAAATGGGAGAAGAAGAGCAAGGAGTTGAAGTTCGCCATCAAGTACATGAAGAGTCACCAGTGTCCCACCTATCATACTGTCTTCCAGTGACCTTAGTGATACAACAATCTCAACCCTACTCCCAGTCTTCCCCAGTTGTCCCCACCTCTCCTTTTTATCCTTCCAGTGTCCCACCTATCATACTGTTTTGCAGTGACACCGTGGAGATGTATCCTTCATATCCAGTGGTGTAGTAATTCCTGTAGAAGTGGGTATGCTCTTATTCTGCCAAAAAGAATCCCAAATTGCCCGCTCGTCAAAAGAAAGGCGAAAAATATATATTTTCCTATAGTTTTATGTGTTTTCCTATAGATTTTCAGGTTTTCACTCTCAGAATCACACTTTTTTTGTCCACAACATCAGGGGACCATTTTTGAGGCCTGGGAAAAATCGTAATAAAATATTTTTGTCAGGTAGTAGTTGCATTAATTCACATTAATTAATTCAATTGTGCACCTAGCAAGGAACCATTTCTGCCCTACAAATTTAAAATACAGTAACTACATGTTTTTTTACTCTAAAATTTGTCTTCAAAGTCTTTTTCTATCTAGACAGACACCACTTTCTGATACTACATGATATATTCTGATCAACTGGCTTGTTCTTGTGTCAGGAAACTAAATTCCACATCAGATAATATACCTAGCCATTAGAACAGATCAAAGATTTTTGACCAAATTCGTAGTTCCTGCATTTTGCCTTTGTAGGGCAGATACTGTACAATGTCTTACATGTGATGGTAGAGTTGATGGTAATGCCCTCCCAATTGACACAAATCAATTGACACAAATCATCATTATATCATTCTATCAAGTAGGCCTACTTTGCAGTCAACATTTAATTGGAAAGGTTTTTTGCCTTACATTTTCATTCAAACAGCGCATGATGACTGAATTGCATATTCAAAGATTCAACCAAGATTTCGGACAAAACTTTTTCAATACCTGGTTTGCATAACCATTGTTGCCTTAGATAGCATTTACTGGTATATATCAAAAGTTGAAACGTCTTTCCTACCTACCCTACTTACCAATGTCGTTCTTCTGTGATATACACTATATATACAAAAGTATTTGGACACCCCTTCCAATTAGTGGAATTGGGTATTTCAGCCACACCCATTGCTGAAAGGTGTATAGAATCGAGCACACAGTCACGCAATCTCTATAGATAAACATTGGCAGTAGAATGGCCTTACAGAAGAGCTCAGTGACTTTCAACGTGGCACAGGATGCCACTTTTCCAACAAGTCAGTTTGTCAAATTTCTGCCCTGCCAGAGCTGCCCGGTCAACTGTAAGTGCTGTTATTGTGAAGTGGAAACATCTAGGAGCAATAACAGTTTAGCCGCGAGGTGGTAGGCCACACAAGCTCACAGAATGGGACTGCTGAGTGCGTAAAAATCGTCTGTCCTCGTTTAGAACACTCCCTACTGAGTTTCAAACTGTCTCAGCAACATCAGCAAAATAACTGATATTCGAGAGCTTCATGAAATGGGTTTCCATGGCCGAGCAGACACACACAAGCCTAAGATCACGCAATTCTAAGCGTCGGCTGGAGGGGTGTAAAGCTCACTGCCATTGGACTCTGGAGCAGTGGAAACGTGTTCTCTCGAGTGATGAATCACGCTTCACCATCTGGCAGTTGGACAGACAAATCTGGGTTTGGTGGATGCCAGGAGAACGATACCTGCCCCAATGCATAGTGCCAACTGTAAAGTTTGGTGAAGGGTGAATAATGGTCTGGTGCTGTTTTTCATGGTTCGGTCTAGGTCCCTTAGTTCCAGTGAAGGGAAATCTTAACGCTACAGCAAACTATGACATTCTAGACGATTCTGTGCTTCCAACTTTGTGGCAACAGTTTGGGGAAGGCCCTTTCCTGTTTCAGCATGACAAAGCCTCCATGCAAAAAGCGAGGTCCATACAGAAATGGTTTGTCGAGATCGGTGTGGAAGAACTTGACTGAACTCAACCCCATCGACCACCTTTGGGATGAATTGGGACAACCGCGAGACAGGTCTAGTCACCCAACATCAGTGCCCGACCTCACTAATGCTCTTGTGGCTGAATGGAAGCAAGTACCCGCAGCAATGTTCCAACATCTAGTGGAAAGCCTTACCAGAAGAGTGGAGGCTGTTATAGCAGCAAAGGGGGGACCAACTCCATATTAATGCCCATGATTTTGGAATGAGATGTTCGACGAGCAGATGTCCACATACTTTTGGTCATGTAATGTATTTCACCTGCTTTGCGTTTGTGTAGGTTACTTTGTGCATGATTTCTTTATTGTACTACATAATTGATACGGTGTATACCACCACTACACTACTTTGATACGCATTGATGCCACTGACATTTTTTGGGGTATACGGCGTATACCTGGGTATAGCCTCCCCTACACCACTGTTCATATCTCACAAATACCTCTTATATCCTACTAGTATCGGATTAGTCTTCCCATCTAGTCTGGTCCCAGATCTCTTTGTGCTCTTGCTAACTCCATTTCTGTTCTTGTCAAGCCAAAATGACAATGAGTGACAGGGAGTTGGGCATGATAGCACAAACAGACTGGCACGCTACTTCCCACCTGGCTCTCTATCCCTCAGTCTCACCCAAGTCTCCGCAGTCTTTCTCCAAAGTCTTGCCCAGTCTCACCCCAGTCTCCCACATATCCCACCGTGCTCTAGCAAACACCCTCCAGACTCCTCGGCTCCAGACCCCTCCAGACCTTCCAGACTACTAGTCCAAACATTGAACCTTTTTGTGGCCCAATCTCCTTCGTGCTACCCACGTACCCCCTGTAAACTATTCTGATAACTCACTCCCCAGCCCCTACTCTACATTGGCACTTTCTCTGTCTTTTTCACCTGCCCTGAGAGCCCCAAAGAAACCCAGACTTTCTAACTGACCCGCCATATTGGGGTCAGCGTTTATCACAGACACAAGATGGCGGGATCCTCCAAGACACTATTAGATTGTTAGATCCTATAAATAAAACAATCACATGTATATTTTACAGCAATCCCCTCATTATGACGATAGCAGAGGGGTGTAGTAAATATTATGGTAAGACTTGCACAGATTGCGGTGAGGACAATGCTTTTGGTGCTTTGAATGATTTTGTAATTCTTCAAAAGAATGCAGACATTGGAGTAAAGCAAGCTTCCAGATTTAATGGACGAAAGGGAGAGAAAAAGGGGTAAGAGAACGTTTAGCTATACAGCATGTGTAAAGTTTGAGTAAAACGTTGTGCCCTTAGCAAGGCGTTTGTGTGTTCAGTAGACACTGAAGTGGACAAGCTCCCTGTCTGTCCAGAGTGGATATAGAAAGTCAGTAAGCTACTGATGGCACCTTATTTGAATGTTCTGTTGTACGCTCAAAATCATGACTGAGCTGGATCTGAAAAAACAGACGTTGCAAAATTCCACGGTTTTTCAGAAATCCTGATTGGAGGATATCCAAATGTCCTTCCTATTCCCTCCTTTCAATCGGGATTTGTAGAAAACAAAGGAATTTTGGGAAAGTTATTGGAATTTTGCAGGCCTTCACACATGAACATTATGGAATATTCAAATAACGTGTTACCATTGCCTTTGGTATGTTTCTCATTTTGTGAGGATAAGAGAGAAAAAAGTTAATTAAATGTAAAAATAATAATAAAAGGTTGTTGATTTCAAAAATATCAAAAAGAAGAGATGGATGGATGGATGGATGAATTCCTTGAAAGAAGAAGAAGATATGGATGGATGGATTAATGCTGCCACTGACTATCATACAGAGCAGCCTGCATTGGGACCATAGGCCTACTCCTCTGAAAGAGATAGAGAGAGAAGGATACTAAATCTGAGAACAGCAAGAAAAAGAAGAGATGCCAGAGAGAGAGAGAGACTCATATTATTGAATGAAACTACCCGTTGGGTGGTGAACTCTCTGGTTCTCACTATGTTTCACTATCACTATTGAAATATGTCACTTTTAGTAACGCTTTATTTTACGGTTCTCTAGTTATCAGGTATTTACTTATGTATTAAAATATATCGTGAGAACATATCGGTTAATGTGGCAATTGAGTGTAATAAAGACCAGCGAGTACTTTTTGTTACCAAGAAATTTCACATTACATACCAGTGGTAAAAAGGGCTGTAAAGTAAAAGCGTTCAACTTTAAAAAGGAAAATAAAAATGTTATCATTTGCTTCAATTATACTTTATGGTACGGTACACCAGGAATCATAAATACAGACATAGCACCTGAATTCAATGTTGCTTTAATCATGAAAAGATTAATTTAACTTCCACAGTTATGTTTTTAACCCTTTAAAACTGTAAGTAGTTCTGTTACTGAACCACTTTTTATTGTTTTGCAAAAAGTAAATAAATAAAATATAGTTTACATTTTTATGAAGATAACTATCTTAATTGTGCCATTTATTTTCAAACCAAAAGATATACGTGATTTTGGCATTCACTATCTAACATTGTTTACTCTATGGAACTTTTAGGCATTTTCTACATTTCTAATACTAACTCAACGGACCACACACACGCGCGGACACACAACAGCCTCTGTCTCAGAGGGCTAAGTCACCTTGTGCCCTTACTCCAGGCAGCACTAGCGATCATGTGGGTGTCCTCCTTCTCTGGTCCTTGTGTGTGTGTGTGTGTTTCCTCCCACATTCCAGCCTGTCTCCTCAGCAGCAGGTCTGAATATGTCTGGAGGAGCTCCAGACAGCCCAGCACAACTCCCAGCTCTCCCCAGCCCACACTGCCTCTAATCAGGCTACACACAGAGACCAGTCCCCCCAGGCTGGAGCTACTACCCGGGTAAATGGGAGGGAGAGAGAGAGAAAGAGAGAGAGAGCGGCTGCATATCTCACACACTAAAATAGACACACACACACATTGAATAACAAACACTCTATTCTGAGTATAACTTAATATCTTTCAGATCTTTATAAAAGTGCTGATGCCAAAACCTTATAAAAGGATTAAAAATGAGTTGATAGTTCTGTGCACACACTTTCTCCAAATATATTCTTAGACAATGCTGTACTGTATTTGTATGAGATATAAAAATCTTTCCCTGCTGAACCTTCTCTGGAACCACTGAACCAACCAGGAAGGGAGGAAGAGACACAGAGAAGAGAGCAATAAAGAGAGGGAGAGAGGGGGGAGGGAGAGAGAGAGGGGAGAGAGAGAGAGAGAAAGAGAGGGGGAGGGAGAGAGAGAAAGAGAGGGGGAGAGAGAGAGAGAAAGAGAGGGGGAAGGGAGAGAGAGAAAGAGAGGGAGAGAGGGAGAGAGAAAGAGAGGGGGGAGGGAGAGAGAGAAAGAGAGGGGGAGGGAGAGAGAGAAAGAGAGGGAGAGAGGGAGAGAAAGAAAGAGAGGGGGGAGGGGGAGAGAGAAAGAGTGAGAGTCAGAGAGATAGACAGGACAGAGAAAAGAGAGAGAGAAGGGAAAGAGAGCAAGCAAGGGATAGGGACAAGAGAGAGAGGGAGAAAGAGAGGGATATATACAGTACATTCTGTCTGTGTCCCATCTCCTGTCTATCTTCACCTCCTCAAAGGTCACTTAGCGTGGCTAATGAGGGCCTGATGAGGGACCCTGGACCCAGACAGGAGCCAGCTTTGTCCCCTGGTCCCATTTACACACGTGCACACAAGCACATGTGCATGTACATACACACACAAAGACACACAAACACACACAAGGATGAATATCCACACACACTTACACACACACAGACACACAGACACACACACACACACACACACACACACACACACACACACACACACACACACACACACACACACACACACACACACACACACACACACACACACACACACACACACACACACACACACACACACACTCACACACACACACACACAGACAGACAGACGAGGCCAATCTCAAACTAATTCAGACCCTCCATCAGCTCCTGTCTCACTGTCAAGCCTGGCTATTGTCCTCCACCCTGCTTTCCCAACAAGATCTCAAACTTTGACACGGTTTGACTTCAACATTTGTCCAGATGGGGGATAAACATCACATTTCGACGGTGAAGATGGCGCCGGCGGAGATGGCTGCATCACGACTAATTCTTAAGAAAATTTGCAGTATTTGTTTTACATTATTATCTCAGGAAATGTTTTGTGTTATTACACACAGCCGGGAAGTATTATTGGATATTAGAGCGGCGGTAACTCACCAGAACTACCAGCATTACGACCAGGAATACGACTTCCCTGGAGCAGATCCTTTGTTCGCTCTCCCCAGAGCGATTGAAACTCATTCCAGAGGCCGACCCAAAACATTGCCGGAGGAGGAGAGGCACTCAAGGTGGCCTGCTGGTTCGACTCAGGAGGCGCGCACACCACACACCACTTCCAAGTATATTACTCGCCAATGTTCAGTTTTTGGATAACAAAGTTGATGAACTGAGGGCGAGGATTCATTTCCAGAGAGAGATCAGGACCTGCAACATTATTTGTTTCACTGAAACATGGCTCTCTCGGGATACTCTGTCGAAGTCGGTGCAGCCAGTAGGATTCTCAGTCCATCGTGCAGACAGGAATAAACATCTCTCCGGGAAGCAGAGGGGTGGAGGGGTGTGTTTCATGATTAACGTCTCATGGAGTAATTGCAGTAACATACAGGAACTCAATTCTTTTTGTTCACACAATCTAGAATACCTCACAATCAAATGCTGACCGTATTATCTCCCAAGGGAATTCTCCACCGTCATTGACACAGACGTTTATATCCCCCCTCAAGCCGATATCACAACGGCCCTCAAAGAACACTTTGATTTTGCATCACTCTGCACACTGCCTTATCCCATCTGGACACGAGGAATACCTATGTAAGAATGCTGTTTATTGACTATAGCTCAGCAATCAACACCATAGTACCTTTCAAGCTCATCATTAAGCTCGAGGCCTTGGGTCTGAACCCCGCCCTGTGCAACTGGGTCCTGGACATCCTGACGGGCCGCACCCAGGTGGAGAAGGTAGGAAACCACACCTCCACTTTGCTGATCCTCAACACTGGGGCCCCACAAGGATGCGTGCTCAGCCCATTCCTGTACTCCCTTTTCACCGATGACTGCGTGGCCTAGCACGCCTCCAACTCAATCATCAAGTTTGCAGGCTTGATTACCAACAATGACGAGACAGCCTACAGGGAGGAGGTGAGGGCTCTGGGAGTGTGGTGCCAGGAAAACAACCTCTCACTCAACGTGAAAAAAAAAACGAAGGAGATGATCGTGGACTTCAGGAAACAGCAGAAGGTGCACCCGCCTATCCACATCTACAGGACCGCAGTGGAGAAAGTGTAAAACGTCAAGTTCCTTGGCGTACACATCACTGATAAACTGAGATGGTCCACCCACACAGACAGTGTGGTGAAGAAGGCACAACAGAGCCTCTTGAACTTCAGGAGGCTACAGAAATTTGGCTTAACACCTAAAACCCTCACAAACTTTTACAGATGCACAATTGAAAGCATCCTTTCGGGCTGTATCACCGCCTGGTACAGCAAATGCACCGCCTGCAACTGCAAGGCTCTACAGAGGGTGGTGCGGTCTGACAAACACATTACCGGGGGCAAACTACCCGCCCTCCAGGACACCTACAGCACCGATGTCACAGGAAGGCCAAAAAGATCATCAAGGACATCAACCACCCGAGCCACTGCCTGTTCACCCCGCTGTCATCCAGAAGGCGAGGTCAGTACAGGTGCAGCTTCTATTTCAGCTTCTATTTCAAGGCCATCAGACAGCTAAACAGCCATCACTAGCACATTAGAGGCTGCTGCGTAAAGGCATAGACTAGAAATCACTGGACACTTTAAGGTATGAAAACACTAGTCACTTTAATAATGTTTACAAATCTGGCATCACTAATCTCATATGTGTATACTGTATTCTATACTATTCTACCGTATCTTAGTCCATGTCGTTTGTCCATATGTATATAGGACTAATTTATTTATTCTTTAATTAGATTTGTGTGTATTGGGTATATGTTGTGTACTTGTTAGATATTACTTGTTAGATATACTGCACTGTCAGAAATAGAAGCACAAGCATTTTGCTACACCCATTAACATCTCCTAAACATGTATTTGTGACCAATACAATTTGATTTGATTTGATGTAATGGTTAAAGTAAGGGTTAAGATTTGGGATAGGGTTATAGAGATACAAAATGAAGGTTAAGTTTAGGCATTATTTCTGAATGGTTGCGATAAGGGTTGAGGTTTTGGATAGGGTTTAAACAATCAAAATAAAAAAACTAGTGCCAAGCTCTGGGATTGAACATGGGAACCTCGGAGCCGGAATTTGAATCATACGCCCATCCGCCATGCCCGACCACAGCACCCTATTAAGCCGCAAACCTACTTGATGGTAATAGCGCTCACCGTTGCCCCTAGAGTCCGTTGTTGAAGGCATCTCCTGACGTCCTGGAGACCTGGACCAACGTCAAATTTCACCTTGGATCTGGAGTGATCTGGCTGTCTTTCCAATAATCTCCCTCTGTTCTCCCCCACTCTTCCCCTGGCCTCCCCATTGGATGACTTTGACTAATGGGAGGGTTGTATCTGGAAGAAAAACTCTTGAGTTGGCTGCCTTCAACTAAAGGCAGGGCTGTATCAGGAACTGCATATTGCAGATATAATGAATAGACCACACACAATCTCCTATACTATTCCAATCTATCTGACAGTAGATCATATTTGATCTACACAATACATTTCTATCTGAATTTTCTGTACAATTCCTTTTTCCTGAACAGACCCCAGGAGTAGATAATCAAGTCAAAACCAATCAACCAATGATATTTTGACATCTTTTTTTTTTTACAGATATGTTGTGACACTAAACTACTGTATGCCTCTGAAAAGGCTGAAAGCTGTAAAACATTTTAAGATACCTGAAAATACTGCAGAGAAATTCAAAGCAATTTGCAAACATTGCAAACAGGAAGTTGGATGCTCAGCAAAAACATTTTCAAACCTCTTTGTCTATCTGAGTGTTCTTATTTCAAACACACAATGAACCATATTTAAAGGGGTGGTTTACTAAGAATACAAATGAACATGATTTTCCACCCACCTTGGTTAAAGTTTTTTTAATATTTTGTTTTCTTTGACACTTAATAGCCATATTTGAAACGTTACTGTTAGCATTCTCAATAACAGTTATTGTGCCTGTGTAATAACACTGTAATTACTTTTATAGCACAAATGTATTAGCATGATGTTACATAATACTTTGGTAATTAAATTACATAGCAATGAGCTGAGAGGTTTTGAAACTATTGTGCACAAGTTTACTGATTGTACCTTATTCCACTCCATTATTATGCAATTATAAAGCAATGTCAAAAGTCTTCTTTAACAACCATGTTTCTATTGTAGTAATCACAAGATTACTACATATATATTGTATATGTAAGTTATATGAAGTTGATGTCAAGTGTTACTGTACCTTATGTCTCATTCATTATGAAAATGTATTTTAGTCTTTTGGAAAATGCAGTGTTCTACTCCAATGTTGAGATGAGTCCATGTCCCTCGCAAACAAAGATCTAATCTAACAAATAGATCTAGATCTAGAAATAGATAGATCTAATCTAACAAATAGATCTAGATCTAGAAATAGATAGATCTAATCTAACAAATAGATCTAGATCTAGAAATAGATTGATCTAATCTAACAAATAGATCTAGATCTACCTGCCTGATTGGTTTACATTTGTATTCATTTCCATTAATTGAATTGATAAATGTTAACGTTTGGCATGTTTTATTGTCTTCAATCATGAAGAATATTAAGATTCATACCTGAATGCCCTACAAACCATGTGCTAATGATCATATATCTACAATAGCTAAACTAACTGTTGTAGTTTTTGGTTAATCATCAAATATTTGCAGCTATCAAATACATTTTATTATTTTTCTTTCTGAGAGGTATTCGAAATACTTTCAAATATTTTAAAGAAAAGAGGACCAAGGCAAATAATATGATTTGAGACCTGGGTTCTCTATATTCAACTACCTTTTGACTACCTTGAGTATTTAAAAATGTGATATTTTCAAATAAAATACAAAATACAAATATTTTCTACCCAGGTTTTGAAGCACACGCAAACTCACACACACGCACGCACACATGCACACACACACACACACACACACACACACACACACACACACACACACACACACACACTAACACAACAGGAGAATAGGTCCTTTGTGCCTTTATTGCAGCGCGGTGATAAGGGGAACCTTTTTCACAGTTGATTAGAGCCTTTCTGTCTGCTTGTCTCCTCTGTCTACAAACACACAGGTATGTTCCTGCTTGGTTGCTGCTTGGGCCACTGGCCGCAGACACAGTCATATTCCATGTCAAGGTGGAGAGGAAGAGAGAGGAGATAGAAAGGTCTAGAGAGAGAAATACAAACACACACACACACACACACATAAATAAACACACAACTAAACACACACACACACACAAACTCACAAATAAACACACAAATAAACACACACACACACACAAACACACACACACAAATAAACACTCACAAATGAACACACACAAACAAACACACACACACAAACAAACACCACACACACACACACACACAAACAAACATACAAATAAACACATGCACACACACACACACACACACACACACAAAGACACACAGTGGGAGGTCATTAGGAGTGACCTCTATGATTGTCATCAACCCGTGAGGTCATGAGAGCATAGGGGGAGTTGTGTCACTGTGAGAACACTAATTGATATAATCCCTACACTCTCTCCTTTTCAGTCCCTAATCAATGGGTATGCGGAGAGAAAGCGAGACAGAGAGAAAGCGAGAGATTGTGTGTGTTTGTGTGCGTCTGTCTGCATGTTAGTGTGTCCGTCGATGTGTGTGTATGTGCGTGTGTGTGCATATGTGCGTGTATTTGTGCGTGCTTGTATTTTCATCTATATTTTTTGTAGCTGTCTATTTACCATCACAAACCGATGCTGACACTAAGACCGCACTCAACGAGCTGAATAGGTCCATAAGCAAACAAGAAAATGCTCATTCAGAGGCGGCACTCCTAGTGTGATCAGTGATTTTAATGAAATCTGTCTTACCTCAATTCTACCAGCATGTCACCTGTGCAACTAGAGGCGACACAACTCTAGATCACCTTTACTTCACAAACATAAACGCATAGAAATCTCTCCCTCACCCTCCATTTGGCAAATCTGTCCATAACTCTATCCTCCTGATTTCTGCTTACAAGCAAAAACTCAAACAGGAAGAACTAGTGACGAACTCAATACGGAAGTGGTCCGATGAAGCAGATGCTAAGCTGCTGTTTCATTAGCACAGACTGCAATGGCATTGAAGACTTCATCATATCAGTCACCGGCTTCATTAATAAGTGCATAGACATCAATACAGGACAAAGATCGAATCCTACTACGCCGGCTCTGATGCTTGTCCGATGTGTCAGTGCTTGCAAACTATCACGGATTACAAAAGGAAACCCAGCAGCAAGCTGCATTGTGACGCGGGCCTACCAAGCTGCCTATGCTCGCTTCGAGGCAAGCAACACTGAACCATGCATGAGAGCACCAGCTGTTCCGTACGACTGTGTGATCACGCTCTCCATAGCCATTGTGAGTGAGTCCTTTAAACAGGTAAACATTCACAAGGCCAGACAGATTAGCAGGACGTGTCCTCAGACATTTTCTCTCCTCTTCCTGACCCAGGCTGTAATACCTACATATTTCAAGCAAACCACCATAGTCCCTGTGCCCAAGAATGCCAGGGAAACCTGTCTAAATTATTATTGCCCTGTAACACTCGCATCCGTAGCCATGAAATGCTTTGAAACGCTGGTAATTTCTCACATCAACACAATCATCCCAGACACCCTGGACCAACTTCAATTCACATACCGCCCCAACAGATCCACAGATAACGCAATCTCTATTGCACTCCATACTGCCTAGGAAAACCTATGTGTGAATGCAGTTCATTGTGAATGCAGTTCATTCAGCTCAGCACCTGGGACTGAACACCTCCCTCTGCAACTGGATACTGGACATCCTGACAGGCCACCCCCAGGTGGTGAGGGTAGGTAACAACACATCCGCCACACTGACCCTCAACACCTCAGGGGAGCATGCTCAGTCTCCTCCTGTGCTCCCTGATCACCCACGACCGTGTGGCCACACACAACTCCAACACCATCATTATGTTTGCTGACGACACGACGGTGGTAGGCCTGGTAGGGAGGGGGTCAGGGGGTCAGAGACCTGGCAGTGTGGTGCCAGGACAACAACCTCTTCCTCAACATCAGCAAGACAAAGGAACTGATTGTAGACTACAGGAAATGGAGGGCCGAGCACGCCCCCACATCGACATGGCTGTAGTGGAGAGGGTCGAGAGCTTCATGTTCCTCGTGTCCACATCACTAAGGATCTATCATGGTCCACACACACTAACACAGTTGTGAAGAGGGCACCCCTCAGGATGCTGAAATGATTTGGCATGGGCCCTGAGGTACTCAAAAAGTTCTACAGCTGTACCCTTGAGAACATATTGACAGGCTGCATCACTGCTTGATATGGAAAATGCTACAGAGGGTAGTGCGTACGGCCCAGTACATCACTAAGACCAAGCTCCCTGCCATCCAGGACTTCTATACCAGGCGGAGTCAGAGGAAGGCCTTAAAAATTTCAAAATTTCCAGCCACCCAATTCATAGACTGTTTACTCTGCTACTGCACGGCAAGCGGTACCGATGCACCAAGTCTGGAACCAACAGGACCCTGAGCAGCTTCTACCCCCAAGCCATAAGACTGCTAAATAGTTAGTTATAAAGTTAACCAAATATCTACCGGGACTATCTGCTCTTTTGCAGCAACTGTTTTGATTCATCACATAACGCTGCTGCTACTGTTTATTATCTATTCAGTTTCCCAGTCACTTTATTCCTAGTGATAAATACATATCTACCTCAACTACCTTGTACCCCTGCACATCGTCTCAGTACTGGTACCCCGTGTATATAGACAAGTTACTGTTACTTATTGTGTATTTATTGTTACGTGTTATTACATTTATATAATTTCTCTATTTTCTTTTCTCTGCATTGTTGGGGAGGCCCCGTATGTAAGCATTTCACTGTTAGCCTACACCTGTTGTTTACTAAGGATGTGATGAATTCAATTTGATGTGCAGCTCTCATAGTCTCACTGTGAAATCAGACATCCAAACCCTATCCATAAACCACATTTCTGGGGTTAAATTGAGGCATTCATTCTGAATGGTTAAGTTAAGAGTTAAGGTTTGGGATAGGGTAAACAAATAAAACATTTAAATTGGGATTGAACAAGCTTACACGGCTACGCGATCTCCATCTACAACGCCCTAGCAAAATCCAAGCCTACCTGTTGGTAATAGCACTCAACTTTGCCTCAAGTGTACGGTTTTGACGCCATCTCCTGACGTCCTTCTTACCTGGACGGATGTTTAATTAAACAACGGATCTTTAGCTACCAAGCTGGTATGTGTGTGTTTTCCATGCCAGTGTAAATCTCCTGTCTGACATGTTTGTTCTGTAGTGGAACAGCAGGACTGGGACTTTACTGACTTTACCTGCATCATTGGGAAGGGCTTGTAAGGAACCATTTAATAGTAAAGTCTAAACCAGTTGTATTCGGCGCATGTGACAAGTAAAATTTGATTTGATTGTTTCCGGGCCTTCCCTGGGGTTTGGTGCATTTGGTGGTGGTATGTGGGTGGGGAGGGGATGGTTTGTGTGTGTGTGTGTGTGTGTTTGTGTGTTATCAGAAGACATGACAGTAGACAGAAGATTCCTTTCAGACCGATTTTTGGCCGACGACTCTTAACAGATTTCCACTGTTACGAATCAAGTATTTAAAATCCCCCTAAACTGAAGCTGTTACAAGACATCTTTAAACTGAAGAGTACAATCGTTCACATATTTAAAGTGTTTATGGGTCCTAATGATCCAACGATATAAAACAGCAACACATGTTTGGCATAAGAAAAGGACTTGAAAAAAGAAGAGTTTGAAAATAAATTGTTCGGCAGAAACTTTGTTTTTTTTATGACCTAATGAGTGTGTGGTCAGGGGATGTATGCCCCATGGCAAAATGTGTAAAATTGCAGGAAATTAGCGTTAAAATAGCAAGATTTTCTCTCAATGAGTCCAATATGAATAACAAACTGAATGTTTTGCTGCTCATGATATTTTAATAAAACATTGCTTATAGGCTACTGATTAGGCTACTGTGTGCCTACGCTGGCAAAATTGATGCCAAGACCAACTTTTGGTGAGTCTTAAATATCATCAGTAGCTCACGTTTTTAAGGACGCACCTCAAATATTTCCACCCCTCCCACCTCAGCGCAAGCGAGCTGATATAAGACAGGGAAATTACCAACACTGGCATGAGGGTTGGAAAATAGCAGAGCGCTGGCTTTTACAAGTCAAAATTGCCAAAGAGCGTGCGTTTGACACTGGCACCACCTTAATGCCAGCCAAAAATAGAGCCCTTAGACTTTTAGGGGTTAAGGATCAGTTTAGCCTTTTAGATCACATTGAATAAGATTACATGGAAAGGATGGAACTGATCCTAGATCAGCACTCCTACTCTGAGAAGCTAGATACATGCAGCCCCAGGGCTGTAGGACCTGTAGTTTGTGTGGCCAGATAGCAGCACCATTAACACACTCATACACATCACACACATACACACCGTGATCAGACGTTTTTCATTAAATTGTCTGTCACATCACAGTATCTCCTTTCACACTTTTTAATCTACTATACTCAAAGGGACTCATCCTCTCTCTCTCTCTCTCTCTCTCTCTCTCACACACACACACACACACATTAGATGACTATTAGATGTTTCATGTTTCTTTAAAAAATATATATAGTGGGGAGAACAAGTATTTGATACACTGCCGATTTTGCAGGTTTTCCCACTTACAAAGCATGTAGAAGTCTGTAATTTTTATCATAGGTACTCTTCAACTGTTAATGACGGAATCTAAAACAAAAATCCAGAAAATCACATTGTATGATTTTTAAGTAATTCATTTGCATTTTATTGCATGACATAAGTATTTGATACATCAGAAAAGCAGAACTTAATATTTGGTACAGAAACCTTTGTTTGCAATTACAGAGATCATATGTTTCCTGTAGTTCTTGACCAGGTTTGCACACACTGCAGCAGGGATTTTGGCCCACTCCTCCATCCAGATCCTTCAGGTTTCGGGGCTGTCGCTGGGCAATACGGACTTTCAGCTCCCTCCAAAGATTTTCTATTGGGTTCAGGTCTGGAGACTGGCTAGGCCACTCCAGGACCTTGAGATGCTTCTTACGGAGCCACTCCTTAGTTGCCCTGGCTGTGTGTTTCGTGTCGTTGTCATGCTGGAAGACCCAGCCACGACCCATCTTCAATGTTCTTACTGAGGGAAGGAGGTTCTTGGCCAAGATCTCGCGATACATGGCCCCATCCATCCTCCCCTCAATACGGTGCAGTCGTCCTGTCCCCTTTGCAGAAAAGCATCCCCAAAGAATGATGTTTCCACCTCCATGCTTCACAGTTGGGATGGTGTTCTTGGGGTTGTACTCATCCTTCTTCTTCCTCCAAACACAGCGATTGGAGTTTAGACCAAAAAGCTCTATTTTTGTCTCATCAGACCACATGACCTTCTCCTATTCCTCCTCTGGATCATCCAGATGGTCATTGGCAAACTTCAGACGGGCCTGGACATGCGCTGGCTTGAGCAGGGAGACCTTGCGTGCGCTGCAGGATTTTAATCCATGACGGCGTAGTGTGTTACTAATGGTTTTCTTTGAGACTGTGGTTCCAGCTCTCTTCAGGTCATTGACCAGGTCCTGCCGTGTAGTTCTGGGCTGATCCCTCACCTTCCTCATGATCATTGATGCCCCACGAGGTGAGATCTTGCATGGTGCCCCAGACCGAGGGAGATTGACCGTCATTTTGAACTTCTTCCATTTTCTAATAATTGCGCCAACAGTTGTTGCCTTCTCACCAAGCTGCTTGCCTATTGTCCTGTAGCCCATCCCAGCCTTGTGCAGGTCTACAATTTTATCCCTGATGTCCTTACACAGCTCTCTGGTCTTGGCCATTGTGGAGAGATTGGAGTCTGTTTGATTGAGTGTGTGGAGAGGTGTCTTTTATACAGGTAAAGAGTTCAAACAGGTGCAGTTAATACAGGTAATGAGTGGAGAACAGGAGGGCTTCTTAAAGAAAAACTAACAGGTCTGTGAGAGCCGGAATTCTTACTGGTTGGTAGGTGAATAAAATGCAAATTAATTATTTAAAAATCATACAATGTGATTTAGATTCCGTCTCTCACAGTTGAAGTGTACCTATGATAAAAATACAGACCTCTACATGCTTTGTAAGTAGGAAAACCTGCAAAATCGTCAGTCTATCAAATACTTGTTCTCCCCACTGTAGATACTTTTGTAACTGTTTCCTCCAGCATCTTCACAAGGTCCTTTGCTGTTGTTCTGGGATTGATTTGCACTCTTCGCACCAAAGTATGTTCATCTCTAGGAGACAGAACGCGTCTCCTTCCTGAGTGGTATGACGGCTACGTGGTCCCATGGTGTTTATACTTGCGTACTATTATTTGTACACATGTACCTTCAGGCATTTGGAAATTGCTCCCAAAGATGAACCAGACTTGTGGAGGTCTACACATTTTTTTCTGATGTCTTTCTTTAGATTTTCCCATGATGTCGAGCAAAGAGGCACTGAGTTTGAAGGTAGGCCTTGAAATACATCAGCAGGTACATCTCCAATTGACTCAAATGATGTCAATTGTCCTATCAGAAGCTTCTAAAGCCATGACATCATTTTCTGGAATTTTCCAAGCTTTTTAAAGGCACAGTCAACTTAGTGTATGTAAACATTTGACCCACCGGAATTGTGATATAGTGAATTATAAGTGAAATAATCTGTCAGTAAACAATTGTTGAAATAATTACTTATGTCATGCACAAAGTAGTTGTCCTAACCGACTTGCCAAAACTATAGTTTGTTAACATGAAATCTGTGGTGGTTGAAAAATGAGTTTTAATGACTTCAACCTAAGTGTATGTAAACTTCCGACTTCAACTGTATACTGTAACAATAGTTTATCAATCTCTGTCCATCAGAAGCAACGCAATGGATCAATGGTAGGATTATTGTCTGAGAGTGCTGATCTATGATCAGTTGTGCTTTTAGATCATAATGAATTAGATTATTATTATTATTATTATTATTACTACTACTACTACTAGATCAGCACTCCTACTCTGAGACACTTGGTAAATACAGGCCCTGAATACTTGTGTGAGCACTCAGTGCGATCTAGGCTTTAGCTTAGTGGGCTAGCAAGGATGATCAGGGGTTGATTACACAGTAAATGCCTATCAGCTGTTGGAGTTGCTGCAGAGATTTAGGAGGAGGAAGTCAAAGTGGTGATTTGTATTATAGGTGGTTTGGTCAACTATTCTTGGGTGATGAGTAACCTTAGTGGATTATGACAAAGAGACCCATAAGAAGAAAGACAGGGTAGAGAGAGAGAGAAACCGCATAGGAACTCACCACCCATCACTCACCCATCATGAGTCGACACTGTAGGTATGTGAATGCCAGAGAGCTCACACTCCAAGGATGCAGGCTAACTTGGCAGGGCTCTGTCCGGGGTATAAGGTGACATGGGGAAGGGAACCCCAAACGAAACGAGGAGTGAAAGACATCCCCAAACACACCACAGGGTATGAAAAATACCTCCACTATGTTATTTCTGTAGTCTCTAAAAGAAAAGTGAAAGCCAGCAGTTCCACAACCAGATAAACAAACTGAAGAATTCTTGAGGAAAGGTCAAAGGTAAAAACTGATCAGAAAGAGGTTGTCCTAAAAGTCTAAAATGTCTTTATTCTTTCCTTCTCTCCTTGTTTCCATTCCTTCATAAAACAAAGGTTAAAATTGATTACCGGCCAATCATATACAGCGGGTGAAATAAGTATTGAACACGTCACCATTTTTCTCAGTAAATATATTTCCAAAGGTGCTATTGACATGATGTTGGTAACAGATGTTGGTAACAACCCAAGTAATCCATACATACAAAGAAACCAAAACAAATAAGTTCAGAAATTAAGTTATGTGTAATAATGTGAAATGACACAGGGAAAAAGTATTGAACACATGAAGAAAGGGAGGTTCAAAAAGGCATGGAAAGCCAAGACAACAGCTGAAAACTATCAGTAATTGAAGTTTGGAGGTGGGAACATCATGGTGTGGGGCTGCTTTTCAGCAAATGGTACTGGCAAACTTCACATAATTGAAGGAAGGATGAATGGGCAAATTAACGAGGAGCACCTGGTCGAGGCAAATTTATGGTGAAATGATTGTCTTTCCACTTCCGTATTATGGCCCCAACAGTGCTCAATGGAACATTCAGAAGCTTAGAAATGCACCTATAACCAATACCATCATTATGTTTTGCAACAATTAGGTTGCGAATGTCTTGAGACAGCTCTTTGCTTTTACCCATCATGAGATAGATGTGTCTTGTGTGACACCTTGGCAATGAGACCTTTTTTGTAGGCCATCAGTTGGGACTGAACCAGCTGATATTAGTTTGCACTGACAGGGGGCTGGATTGCTTTTTAATTACTGATAGTTTTCAGCTGTTGTCTTGGCTTTCCATGCCTTTTTGAACCTCCCTTTCTTCATGTGTTCAATACTTTTTCCCTGTGTCATTTCACATTATTACACATAACTTAATTTCTGAATTGATTTGTTTTGGTTTCTTTGTATGTATGGATTACATACATCTGGTGAAACTTTCGTGTCAATAGCACCTTTGGAAATATATTTACTGAGAAAAATGGTGACGTGTTCAATACTTATTTCACCCGCTGTAGTGAGCTGACATCAAGATAATGACAGGTGTAATATAGGCTGTCCTAAACAATAACCTACCAGTTCTTAGCTTTCACCTAAAATAGGAAAAAAGCGAAACAATTCAAAAGCATTTGGTAGAGTCAAAGTGTCCGTTTCTGGCATATTCATCTGTATGATCTCTGCAATGGCCACATTTAATATGGGACATAAGACATAAACAGATTTGATTTCATATCAAAACAGGAAAGAAAACCAAAGAAAGGTATTATTAGTACACACAGGATACGTAATGACATTGGAAACAAAACATTTTAATCATATTCACATTGAGGCGTATTGTGATTTCGATTAGATTATTAACTTCAGATGATCATTTAATTGCTCCAACATCCCTTGAGAGCGACAATCCCTGAAGTTGTTAACACATTTCATCTTTGCATGAAGACATCTCCAGCTGAAAACATTTATGATTCACATGAAGTCATTCCTGTACGTGACACTCACAGCAGGAAGTTGGGGAGGTTGTAAGTAGAGCACATGGGAAAGTGAGTTCAAACGTTAGGAGGAGAGTGACAGGACTAGTTTGGTCTCCCTCTCAGTTGTCAAAGTGTTCTGAGAGCATTCTGAACATCCCAACATGGAGCTCATATTATTCCCTGAGGAAATTTGATTTGTATCACTGTTCCTGTGTGTTCTGTGTTGTCCGGTGTTGTGTCCTTTTTTTTTTCTGTCATATTATGTTCCCAGTGCTTCAGATGAGAGAGGATTGTGAGGCTTTCAGCCTTTCATTTGTAAATGACTCATTAACAATCAAGAATGATTGTTTCTCTCTCTCTCTCTCTCTCTCTCTCTCTCTCTCTCTCTCTCTCTCTCTCTCTCTCTCTCTCTCTCTCTCTCTCTCTCTCTCTCTCTCTCTCTGACTTCAGTTCAATATTTGTCAGTGGGGGGGGGGTAAACATATAATTTTGACAGATAAGTTTGGGCATTAATTCCGAATGGTTAAGGTAAAGGTTTGGATAGGGTAAAAAAAAAAAAGAGCCAGAGCTTGTGGCTTACGCTCATCCGCCATCCCAGTCCGCAACGCCCTAGCAATCCACAAGCCTACTTGATGGTAATAGCGCTCACTGTTGCCCCTAGTGGCCAGTTTTGAAAGCATCTCCTGACTTCCTGGGGACCTGGACGAACGTCGAATATCTCCTTGGATTTCGAGTGACCTGGCTGCTCTCAGAGGGATGATGTATTTGTTTAGACATGGGGTAGGGAGCTCACATTCACACAGAGAGGGAACGGACACAGGGATCCAAACCGCATGGCACTGAGGACAGGACACATGTACAATACACACTGCACACACACACACACACACACACACACACACAAACACATACACACACACGCACAAAGGGGTTCTGATTACAGTTGTGCCATTCTGCTTTGGCAATGCAGTGTTTTCCACAAGCACATGGAGAAACTAACCAAATAGTAAAAGTAGGCAGCAAGGACTCTGGATTCTAATGATACACTGAACATACATTTATACGCGTCATGCAAAGTGTTGGTCCCATGTTTCATGAGCTGAAATAAGCAGAAATGTTCCACACGTATCAAAACCTTATTTGTCTAAAATGTTGTGCATACATTTGTTTACATCCCTGTTAGTGAGCATTTCTCCTTTGCCAAGATAATACATCCACCTGACAGGTGTGGCAGTTTTTCCTTCAACGTCGTTTTAGATCATTTGGGAGTATGTCTAACTGGCCTCACAACTTCAGACCACATGTAACCACGCCAGCCCAGGACCTCCACACCCAGCTTCTTCACCTGCGGGATCATCTAAGACCAGCCACCCGGACAGCTGATGAAACTGTGGGTTTGGACAACCAAAGAGTTTCTGCACAAACTGTCAGAAACCATCTCAGCGAAGCTCATCTGCGTGCTCGTCGTCCTCACCAAGGTCTTGACCTGACTGCATTTCGACGTCGTAACCGACTTCAGTGGGCAAATGCTCACCTTCGATGGCCACAGGCACGCTGGAGAAGTGTGCTCTTCACGAATGAATCCCAGGTTCAACTGAACTGGACAGATGGTAGACAGCATGTCTGGCATCGTGTTGGCGAGAGGGTTGCTGATGTCAACGTTGTGAAAAGTGTCCCATGGTGTAGGTGGATTTATTGTAAGGGCAGGTATAAGCTACAGACAACGAACACGATTACATTTTATTGATGGCAATTTGAATGCAACAGAGATACCGTGACGAGATCCTGAGGCCCATTGTCGTGCCATTCATCCAAGGTCATCAACTCATGTTTCAGAATGATAATGCACGGCCCAGTGTTGCAAGGATCTGTAACAATTCCTGGAAGCTGAAAATGTCCCAGATCTTCCATGGCCTGTATACTCACCAGACATGTCACCCATTGAGCATGTTTGGTATGCTGTGGATCAACGTGTACAACAGAGTGTTCCAGTTCCCGCCAATATCCAGCGACATTAAAGAGGAGTGGAACAACGTTCCACAGGCCACAATCAACACCCTGATCAACTCAAGTGAGATGTGTGAGATACTGACTGGTTTTATAATCCATACCCTTACCTTTTTGTAAGGTATCTGTGACCAAAAGATGCAAATGTGAACTCCATAGATTAGGGCCTAAGGAATGCATTCAAATTGACTGATTTACATATATTGTGCCATAAAATAGCACAATATATGTCACAACAGGTGTAAATATGGGGCATGACAGTGTTACGACAATTTTATGACAGGTTATGACAAGTTATGTCAGCTATTATGACATACTATGACAAGGTTATGACCGTTTCATGAAGTGTTATGATTCTGGGTGTCAAGGATGTGTTACCAACTGCGTTGTATGATTTATGAACGGCAAGGATATATGCGGATATATGAGATCGACTTTATTCAGTCAGTTTGACACCTTTTATAAACTAGTCAAGCTTCCTGTTCGTCAATAAAAGCACAATGTATATCCTATGAGCAATCACTCCGTGGCTGCATATACAGTGGGGAGAACAAGTATTTGATACACTGCCGGTTTTGCAGGTTTTCATACTTACAAAGCATGTAGAGGTCTGTAAATTTTATCATAGGTACACTTCAACTGTGAGCAAAAATCCAGAAAATCACATTGTATGATTTTTAAATAATTAATTTGCATTTTATTGCATGACATAAGTATTTGATCACCTACCAACCAGTAAGAATTCCGGCTCTCACAGACCTGTTAGTTTTTCTTTAAGAAGCCCTCCTGTTCTCCACTCATTACCTGTATTAACTGCACCTGTTTGAACTCGTTACCTGTATAAAAGACACCTGTCCACACATTCAATCAAACAGACTCCAACCTCTCCACAATGTCCAAGACCAGAGAGCTGTGTAAGGACATCAGGGATAAAATTGTAGACCATACAAGGCTGGGATGGGCTACAGGACAATAGCAGTTTGGTGAGAAGGCAACAACTGTTGGCGCAATTATTAGAAAATGGAAGAAGTTCAAGATGACGGTCAATCTCCCTCGGGCTGGGGCACCATGCAAGATCTCACCTCGTGGGGCATCAATGATCATGAGGAAGGTGAGGGATCAGCCCAGAACTACACGGCAGGACCTGGTCAATGACCTGAAGAGAGCTGGGACCACAGTCTCAAAGAAAACCATTAGTAACACACTATGCCGTCATGGATTAAAATCCTGCAGCGCACGGAAGGTCCCCCTGCTCAAGTCAGCGCATGTCCAGGCCTGTCTGAAGTTTGCCAATGACCATCTGGATGATCCAGAGGAGGAATGGGAGAAGGTCATGTGGTCTGATGAGACAAAAATAGAGCTTTTTGGTCTAAACTCCACTCGCCGTGTTTGGAGGAAGAAGAAGGATGAGTACAACCCCAATAACACCATCCCAACCGTGAAGCATGGAGGTGGAAACATCATTCTTTGGGGATGCTTTTCTGCAAAGGGGACAGGACGACTGCACCGTATTGAGGGGAGGATGGATGGGGCCATGTATCGCGAGATCTTGGCCAACAACCTCCTTCCCTCAGTAAGAGCATTGAAGATGGGTCGTGGCTGGGTCTTTCAGCATGACAACGACCCGAAACACACAGCCATGGCAACTAAGGAGTGGCTCCGTAAGAAGCATCTCAAGGTCCTGGAGTGGCCTAGCCAGTCTCCAGACCTGAACCCAATAGAAAATCTTTGGAGGGAGCTAAAAGTCCGTATTGCCCAGCGACAGCCCCGAAACCTGAAGGATCTGGAGAAGGTCTGTATGGAGGAGTGGGCCAAAATCCCTGCTGCAGTGTGTGCAAACCTGGTCAAAAACTACAGGAAACGTATGATCTCTGTAATTGCAAACAAAGGTTTCTGTACCAGATATTAAGTTCTGCTTTTCTGATGTATCAAATACTTATGTCATGCAATAAAATGCTAATTAATTACTTAAAAATCATACAATGTGATTTTCTGGATTTTTGTTTTAGATTCCGTCACTCACAGTTGAAGAGTACCTATGATAAAAATTACAGACTTCTACATGCTTTGTAAGTGGGAAAACCTGCAAAATCGGCAGTGTATCAAATACTTGTTCTCCCCACTGTAAAACACACCAGGGTCTAACGTTAACTTTTTTTCTCACTGGCCCGTTCAGGCCAGTTGGCCAAAAATCGACTGACCCGAACAAAATTTCTACTGGCCAGTACATGGTGTAGTTCTTAAATGCGTTGTGATAATGTAGGGCATATAGGTTGGCATGCTATCTGTCTATATGCAGCTATTGGGGCGGCAGGTAGCCCAGTGGTTAGAGTGTTGGGCCCATAACCGAAAGGTTGCTGGATCAAATCCCCAGGCTGACAAGGTAAAAATCTGTCGTTCTGCCCCTGAACAAGGCAGTTAACCCACTGTTCCTAGGCTGTCATTGAAAATAAGAATATGTTCTTAACTGACTTGCCTAGTAAAATTAAAAAAAAAAATTAAGTTAAATTTGGTTATTATGATATGTATTAAAAATATGTGTAATATAATTTAGCAATGAAAGTCATTACTCTATTCTTTAAAATTGTATTAATTACATTCATGTTTGTATCTAAAGTACTGTAATATTAATGAAACTCAAGGTTTTGCTCACCTGGGGTAGAGTATCTCATGATAAGCTGTAAACTTGTACAGATGCACAATTCAAAGCATCCTGTCGGGCTGTATCACCACCTGATATGGCAACTGCACCGCCTGCAACCACAAGGCACTCTAGAGGGTGGTGCGGTCTGCCCAACGCATTAACGGGGACACCTACAGCGCCCTATGTCACAGGAAGGCCAAAAAGATAATCAAGGACATCAACCACCCCAGCCATTGCCTGTTCACCCTGCTATCATCCAGAAGGCAAGGTCAGTACAGGTGCATCAAAGCTGGGACCGAGAGGCTGAAAAACAGCTTCTTTCTCAGGGCCATCAGACTGTTAAACAGCCATCACTAGCATATTAGAGGCTGCTGCCTATGGGCATAGACTAGAAATCACTGGCCACTTTAAGAAATGGAACACTAGTCACTTTAATAATGTTAACATATCTTGCATTACTCATCTAGTTTAACAATTATGCATCCATCCGTGAGTAACTCTGGTCCGTAATCACTCATTCACTCCGGACTTATTTATTCATTCAGGTCTGTCTATACATACTCATGTACAGTTGTTATATCATGTCATGTGCAATATTGCAAGTAATTCTTGGACTTAACTTACATAGTCATTCACTCAGGAATGCATATTAGTATCCTGTCAATGTATCTTTTTTCATTGCTTTTAGTATATCGAATGTGCAATATGTGCAGTTATCTGTAATTAAACCCTGTGCACTAAGGACTGTATTTTAAGGGAATTACTATTATTACCCCAATTATATCATACACAAATTTAGCTATTTAAGTATCTCTTCCTGTCATTTACCTGTACAGTTTATGTAACCATGCAAATATTCACTTACCTGTAAATATAACTGTATATTTACCTATACAGCTAATTTAACCTTGCAAAATATTAACTTACCTGTTCCTTTAACCAGTCTGTCTATTAAGTAAACTATTATTACCCTCACTCATATCATATGCATTTTTAGCTATTGAAGTATTTCTCTGCCATCGACCTGTATAGTATAGTTAACCATCCAACATCCACCAATGTATAGTGTACATATTCAGCCAACCACCCATACTATGCAATGTATTTTTATAGCATCTTGTATTTCTATACTTTTTCATACTGCCGCTCTATGTATCATGTATCGTGTATCTGTCTTTTGTGTATTTTCTTTCTGGCATTTTGCACCTGCCCTGTGTTTTGTTGTAGCTGCTTGACAAAGAAATGTCCCCCTCTGGGATCACTAAAGTACCTATCTATCTATCTATCTATCTATCTATCTATCTATCTATCTATCTATCTATCTATCTATCTATCTATCTATCTATCTATCTATCTATCTATCTATCTATCTATCTATCTATCTATCTATCTATCTATCTATCTATCTATCTATCTATCTATCTATCTATCTATCTATCTATCTATCTATCTATCTATCTATCTATCTATCTATACTGTATTCTATACTATTCTACTGTATTTTAGTCCATGCCGCTCTGATATTGCTCATCCATATATGTATATATTCTTAATTCCATTCCTTAGTGTATTGGGTATATGTTGTGTAATTGTTAGATATTACTTGTAAGATATTACTGCACTGTCAGAGCTAGAAGCACAAGCATTTCGCTACACCCACAATAACATCTGCTAAAATGTGATTTGATTTAGACCACACTATTTACTAAGAGATTTTTCATCTATATGTTTCATAGCTGTCTATTTACCACCACAAACTGATGCTGGCACTAAGACCGCACTCAACGAGCTGTACAAGGCCATAAGCAAAGAAGAAAACGCTCATCCAGAGGTGGAGCTCCTAGTGGACAGGAACTTTAATGCAGAGAAACTTAAATCCGTTTTGCCTAATTTCTACCAGCATGTTACATGTGCAACCAGAGGGGAATAAAACTCTTGACCACCTTTACACACAGAGATGCGGACAAAGCTCTCCCTCGCCCTCCATTTGGCAAATCTGACCATAACTCTATCCTCCTGATTCCTGCTTACAAGCAAAAACTAAAGCATGAAGTACCAGTGACTTGCTCAATATGGAAGTGGTCAGATGACGCAGATGCTAAACTACTGGACTGTTTTGCTAGCACAGACTGGAATATGTTCCAGGATTCTTCCGATGGCATTGAGGAGTACACCACATCAGTCATTGGCTTCATCAATAAGTGCATCGATGACATCTTCCCCACAGTGACAGTACGTACATACCCCAACCAGAAATCATGGATTACAGGCAACATCCGCACTGAGCTAAAGGGTAGAGCTGTATAAGAAATCCCGCTATGCCCTTCCGACGAACCAACAAACAGGCGAAGTGTCAATACAGGACTAAGATTGAATCCTACTACACCGGCTCCATCGCTCGTCGGATGTAGCAGGGCTTGCAAACTATTACGGACTACAAAGGGAAGCACAGCCGCGAGCTGCCCAGTGACACAAGCCATCCAGATGAACTAAATTACTTCTATGCTCGCTTCAAGGTACTCCAAGAATGCGCTGGCCAACTGGCAAGTGTCTTCACTGACATTTTCAACCTGTCCCTGATCGAGTCTTTCATGTTTCAAGCAGACCACCATAGTTCCTGTGCCGAAGACCACCAAGGTAACCTGCCTAAATTACTACCGAACTGTACTACTCACGCCTGTAGCCATGAAGTGCTTTGACATGCTGGTCATGGCTCACATCAACACCATTATCCCAGAAACCCTAGACCCACTCCAATTTGCATACCGCCTCAACAGATCCACAGATGACACAGTCTCTATTGCACTCCACACTGCCCTTTCCCACCTGGGCAAAAGGAACACCTACGTGAGAACGCTATTCATTGACTACAGCTCAGCGTTCAACACCATAGTGCCCTCAAAGCTCATCACTAAGCTAAGGACCCTGGGACTAAACACCTCCCTCTGCAATTGGATCCTGGACTTCCTAATGGGCCGCCCCAGGTGGAAAGGGTAGTCAACAACACATCTGCCACGCTGATCCTCAACACGGGGGCCTCTCAGGGGTGAGTGCTCAGTCCCCTCCTGAACTCCCTGTTCACCCATGACCGCATAGCCAAGCACCAAAATATTGCTAGTATGTTCACTGTTGAAGGTTTACTTTTGTAAATCACTTTCCCTAAAATAAATAAGCTCAGAGAGTAGATTGATGGGCACTTCTTTTTGCTAGGCACATATACTGCTCAAGATGAGTGCTCGAGAAGTTGTGACTCGCAGGAGCGTGGTGGTGCTTGAATAAACGGCCACTCATATGGCTCAACTACAAATAGCATGACATTTAAGCGTGTAGTCTTCAATGGTTTTCAAAGGTAGACTGCGACAGAGCAGGTTAATGTTGATCTGGAATGCCCAGTGACTGACGAGATCTACTGGCCCGACCAAAACATGTTTCTACTGCCCCCTTATTATGTCAGACCCTGCATGCTAAATAAAATAAATGAATGTGCCAGAAAACAATAGGCTAAGTGGATTTCGACTTATCATTGCCACATTAAATGGGACGTGGAAATTCATGCTCGCTCCCTCCCTTCATGTAACGAAACACACACACCCAGAAACCGAGACGCGGGACAGACAGCAGACTGTTAAACCAGCAGTTTCCCTGTCATCACTCACTTTGTGACTGACAGGCGCCTGTCCTATCAATAGATCACTAGAAGATGCATATCGTTCAATTTAGCGGGAGTGGGCTGACTAGCGAATTGAAAAGCATCCTAGTTAATTTACGTGAAGAAATGCCCGGATGAAAATGAGTCGGTAATCGGCTGGAAAAAAACTGCACTGCTCTGGCTCAACCATTATGAATCACTGCAGGAATGCGTGTGTGAAGGAATGCGTGTGTGCGTGCATGGCCATGAATAAGCATCTGTGTGTGTAAATGTGCAACCGCTCATATGTGTGCAAAAGCGTAGGCATAAGTATGAGAATTTGTGCATGTGTGTGTTTGCCCATGTGTGTGTGTGTGTGTGTGTGTGTGTGTGTGTGTGTGTGTGTGTGTGTGTGTGTGTGTGTGTGTGTGCACCTCAGTTGTGCTGCCTGCAGGGCCCAGTCAGTGTGTGTATCAGTGATGAACGGTTCAGTCAGGTCCAATCTCCCTAATTACCCAGAGAGCACAATTCTAAACACAACAACCTCACCTCGCTAACAACCTCTCATTATAGACCTCATTAAGTACAGCACGGGTTCTGGAAACCAGAGGTAGTGTGTGTGTGTGTGTCTGTGTGTGTGTGTGTGTGTCTGTGTGTGTGTGTGTGTGTGTGTGCGTGTGTGTGTGTGTGTGTGTGTGTGTGTGTGTGTGTGTGTGTGTGTGTGTGTGTGTCTGTGTGTGTGTGTGTGTGTGTGTGTGTGTGTGTGTGTGTGTGTGTGTGTGTGTGTGTGTGTGTGTGTGTGTGTGTGTGTGTGTGTGTGTGTGTGTCTGTGTGTGTGTGTGTGTGTGTGTGTGTGTGTGTGTGTGTGTGTGTGTGTGCGTGCAGGCAGATCGCTCAAGAGTGACTTCAGAACTGTAAGTCTATCCATGTCCTGAGGACGTCAAGAAATGTCTTCAAAACTGGCCAATGTGTCAGATCCCATGACCTATGGATCAGAAGGTTGCGTTCGATCCCAGTGGTGGACACTTTTTTGTTGTTCTTTTTTTTTTACCCTATCCCAATATGAGTATGAGTGCCTAATCTTAATGTTTTAACCCTATCCAAAACATAAACCCTTAACCATCTAACTTTGACATTTGGAGCTACTTCAAAATGTGACATTTGGAGAAGCAGAACGATACTGGCCCAGGCAGGTCACCCGTCATACAAGTCAGTATTCGACGTCCATCCATGTCTGAGGACGTGGAAACCAGCCACTAGGGGCAACAGTGAGCGCTGTTACCTTTTGGTTTTGCTAGGACGTTGTGGATGGGGATGGTGGATGCCTAGACTTAACCCTAACCTTAAAAATTCTGAGTTAATGCCTCAACTTAAACTTAAACACTTTGATATTTGACATTAGAAAACATGGATGAACGTCTAAATCTGTTGTGAGACTGTGAGAGATTGTAGACTGAGCAGGAGGAGTCAACCCCGGGTGTCAAAAACACTTCGAAAATTGACAGTTGGAGCAACATCAACATTTTACGTTTGGATAAACGTCTAATTATGCAGTGAGACTGTGAGAGCTTGTTGGTGTTTGTGAACAGAGGTGGTGGGAGAACTAGTGTAGCAGGCGAGAGTAGAGCAGCAGAATACTGCCTTGGAAGGATAGGAAACAGAGAAACATTGACTAACAGCCTGGACAGAACCTCTATAGTACCAAACAGGTTTGAGTTAGAGAAGGTCAGCTAGCAGCTAGCTCTTCATCCTACTCCTATGTGACACAAGTTATCTACAAATACTGGGTGATCAGTAGGCCGGTTCAGACTATCCAGGAGTGGGAATCCCCATTCTGTAGACCCCTCTAGGCGACGACAAAGCCCTTGACCTTTAGCTATTTGACAGAGATACTGTATCTCCTGTGTGTGTGTTATGTGTGTGGGTGTGTGTGTTTTGTGTGTGTGTGTTATGTGTTTGTGTGTTCGTTATGTGTGTGTATGTGTGTTATGTGTGTGTGTGTGTGTGTGTGTTTTTGTGTGTCCTTTTTAGCTCCTTAATCAGGGTCTTCATGCTTTGTCTCTGCTTGTCAACGCCTGCACATAAAGTGGGACCATCCATTAGCTGGCGGACGAAAGCACGCACGCACACATGCACGCATCCGCAGACAAAAGCAAACTGTCTATGATAACCTTAGCACTGGCAGCCATGAGAAAGTGTTCTCACTGTGCCAGACCTTACAAGGGAAGCAAGAGATCCTGTGAGTCTGTTCTCCGAACTGTCTCTGTCCATCTCCATCACTCCATAACTCCATCTTTGCATTTTCAAATAGCTTTTTTCACATGTTGAATGTCACGTATTTTCACATGTATTACATTTAGAGTTCACATGTTAAAGGGAGTTGAGGGAGTTACTTTTGTGCCATTAATATCAAGCAAAACTTCTGAAGTTGATAACAAAATTCTTAGTATCGCAAACAAATATAATGATGTTGAAAGAAAAACATAAACCCAAAAGTATTGATAGCAAAACAAAATATTGCAAGGAAATTGTCATGTGGCTGCTGATTATTAGACACACCTGTCACCATCGTTAAGCGCACCAGCGCCTCATGACACTCACCTGGACTCCATCACCTCCTTGATTACCTTCCCTATATCTGTCACTCCCCTTGGTTCTTTCCTCAGCTGTTATTGACTCTGTTTTATGTCAGTGCGTTTGTCAGGCTCTGGCCATAGGGAGTACCTTTTGGCCATGGTCAGAGCCTGACAGATCTAGCATTCTAGATCTATGTGTTTTTCGTTTTGTGTTGAATCCCCAATTGGAGACAGCTGCGAGACGTTGTCTCTGATTGGGGATTCTATTTGAGTTGCTCATCCCCACACCAATGTGTGGGTCATTGTTTGGGATACATGTTTTGGATGTGCCTCAATGTCAGCGGGGATAAGTAAGTGTATTACGTTTGTTTGTATCGTGTTTTCTTTTGTATAGTTCGGCATTAAGTCTAGTTATACTTGAATAAAAGTATGTCGAACTATCGCCGCGCTGTTCCTTGGTCTGTCAATACACCCACTCGTGACAGCGTCGTTCGTGTTTCTTGTTTTACATTCAGTTTATTTATTGAACACTCACTCCTGAACTTGCTTCCCGACCCTCAGCGCATTCGTTACAGAAATCATTTTTAAATGCGAGAGCAAATTAATTCTACATGGATAAAAATATTTGGTGAAACATTTTTTATGATTAACCCAATTCCCAAAATTCTCCCTATCCTTGGTTGTGTTACCCTGACCATTTCTTTAACATCAAATCAAATTGTATTTGTCACATGCGTTTTAAGAGACAGGTGTGGACTAACAGTGAAATGCTTACGATCCCTTCCAAACAATGCAGAGATAAAGAAAATACAGAAATAATAGAAAAGTAAAACACGTAATAAAAGTAATAATAGGTACAATACACGGGGTAGCAGTACCGAGTTGATGTGCAGGGGTATGAGGTATTTAAGGTAGATACATTATGTACATGTACAGTGCCTTCAGAAAGTATTCACACCCCTTTACTTTTTACACATTTTGTTACATTCTGAATTTAAAATTGATTTCATTTTGTGTCACTGATCTACACACAATACCCCATAATGTCAAAATTTTGTTTGTAGAACATTTTAGAAATTAATTATAAATAAAAAAGGACTGACATGTCTACAGTCAATACGTATTTAAAACCCTTTGTTATGGCAAGCCTAAATAAGTTCAGGAGTAAAAATGTGCTTAATAAATCTCATAAGTTGCATGGACTCATTCCATTTTCAATAATGATTTTTTCTATGTACCCTACACATACAATTATCTGTCAGGTCCCTCAACCGAGTATTGAATGTCAAGCACAGATTCAACCACAAAGACCAAGACGGTACCGCTTGCCATGCGGTAGCAGAGAGAACAGTCTATGACTTGGGAGGCTGGAGTCGTAACAATTTTTAGGGCCTTCCTCTGACACCGCCTGGTACAGAGGTCCTGGATTTTTTTATATATTTTTTTTTATTTCACCTTTATTTAACCAGGTAGGTCAGTTGAGAACAAGTTCTCATTTGCAACTGCGACCTGGCCAAGACAAAGCAAAGCAGTGTGACAAATAACAACACAGAGTTACACATTAAACAAACAGTCAAAAACACAATAGAAAAATCTATATACATAGTGCAAAATGTAGTGCAAAAATGCAGTAAGGTTAAGAGGTAGAACAATAAATAGACTATAGTGGTGACATAAATTACAGAATTATCATTATTAACACAGGAATGAAAAATGTGCAAATTATGATGTGCAAATAGAGATACTGGAGTGCAAGATTAGTGAAAAATAAACATGGGGATGAGGTAGTAGTGTGGGCTATTTACAGAAGGGCTATATACAGGTGCAGTGATCGATAAGCAGCTTTGACAGCTGATGCTTAAAGTTATTGAGGGAGATAGGAACCTCTAGCTTCAATGATTTTTGCAATTCGTTCCAGTCATTGGCAGCAGCAAACTGGAAGGAATGGCGACCAAAGGAGGTGTTGGCTTTGGGGGTGACCAGTGAGATATACCTGCTGGAGCGCATGCTACGGGTGGGTGTTGCTATAGTGACCAGTGAGCTGAGATAGGGCGGGGATTTACCTAGTAAAGACTTATAGATGACCTGGAGCCAGTGGGTTTGGCGGCGAATATATAATGAAGGCCAGCCAACGAGAGCATACAGGTCGCAGTGGTGGGTAGTGTATGGGGCTTTGGTGACAAAACGGATGGCACTGTGATAGACTACATCCAATTTGCTAAGTAGAGTATTGGAGGCTAGTTTGTAAATGACATCGCCGAAATCAAGGATCGGTAGGATAGTCAGTTTTACAAGGGCATGTTTGGCAGCATGAGTGAAGGAGGCTTTGTTGCGAAATAGGAAGCCAATTCTGGATTTAATTTTGGATTGAGATGGTTGATGTGAGTCTGGAAGTTGAGTTTATAGTCTAACCAGATGCCTAGGTATTTGTAGGTGTCCACGTATTCTAATTCGGATCCGTCGAGAGTAGTGATGATAGTCCGATGGGCGGGTGCTGGCAGCGTTCGATAGAAAAGCATGCACTTAGTTTTACTAGCGTTTAAGAGCAGTTGGAGGCCACGGAAGGAGTGTTGTATGGCATTGAAGCTTGATTGAAGGTTAGTAAACACAGTGTCCAAAGAGGGGCCAGATGTATACAGAATGGTGTCATCTGCGTAGAGATGGATCAGAGAGTCACCAGCAGCGAGAGCGACATCGTTGATGTATATAGAGAAAAGGGTTGGCCCAAGAATTGAACCCTGTGGCACCCCCATAGAGACTGCCAGAGGATCGGACAATAGGCCCTCCGATTTGACACACTGAACTCTGTCTGCAAAGTAGTTAGCGAACCAGGCAAGGCAGTCACTTGAGAAACCAAGGCTGTTGAGTCTGCCAATAAGAATGCGGTGATTGACAGAGTCGAAAGCCTTGGCCAGGTCGATGAAAACGGCTGCACAGTACTGTCTTTTATCGATGGCGGTTATGATATCGTTCAGTACCTTGAGCGTAGCTGAGGTGCAC
Source organism: Thymallus thymallus (assembly GCA_023634145.1). Lineage (NCBI taxonomy): Eukaryota > Metazoa > Chordata > Actinopteri > Salmoniformes > Salmonidae > Thymallus > Thymallus thymallus. Next base: position 23,296,705 of record CM042388.1, on the reverse strand, counting down.
CCATGACCAGCTCGGAAACCAGATTGCATAGCAGAGAAGGTACGGTGGGATTCGAAGTGGTCAGTTATCTGTTTGTTAACTTGGCTTTCGAAAACTTTAGAAAGGCAGGGCAGGATGGATATTGGTCTATAACAGTTTGGGTCTAGAGTGTCTCCTCCTTTGAATAGGGGGATGACCGCAGCAGCTTTCCAATCTCTAGGGATCTCAGACGATACGAAAGAGAGGTTGAACAGGCTAGTGATAGGTGTTGCAACAATTTTGGCTGATAATTTCAGAAAGAGAGGGTCCAGATTATCTAGCCCAGCAGATTTGTAGGGGTCCAGACTTAGCAGCTCTTTCAGAACATCAGCCGTCTGGATTTGGGTGAAGGAGAAGCGGGGGGGGCTTGGGCAAGTAGCTGCCGGGGGTGCAGAGCTGTTGGCCGGGGTAGGGGTAGCCAGGTGGAAAGCATGGCCAGCTGTAGCGAAATGCTTATTGAAATTTTCAATAATCGTGGATTTATCGGTGGTAACAGTGTTTCCGAGCCTCAATGCAGTGGGCAACTGGGAGGAGGTGCTCTTATTCTCCATGGACTTTACAGTGTCCCAGAACTTTTTGGAGTTAGTGCTACAGGAAGCAAATTTTTGTTTGAAAAAGCTGGCCTTTGCTTTTCTAACTGACTGTGTGTACTTGTTCCTGACTTCCCTGAATAGCTGCATATCGCGGGGGCTGTTCGATGCTAATGCAGTGCGCCACAGGATGTTTTTGTGTTGGTCTAGTGCAGTCAAGTCTGGGGTGAACCAAGGGCTATATCTATTCTTAGTTCTACGTTTTTTGAAAGGGGCATGCTTATTTAGGATGGTGAGGAAAGCACTTTTAAAGAACAACCAGGCGTCCTCTACTGACGGGATGAGGTCAATATCCTTCCAGGATACCTGGGCCAGATCTAATAGAAAGGCCTGCTCGCAAAAGTGTTTTAGGGAGCGTTTGACAGTGATAAGGGGTGGTCGTTTGACCGCTGACCCATTGCGAATGCAGGCGATGAGGCAGTGATCGCTGAGATCCTGGTTGAAAACAGAGGAGGTGTATTTGGAGGGCAAGTTAGTCAGAATGATATCAATAATGGTACCCATGTTTACGGATTTTGGGTTGTACCTGGTGGGTTCCTTGATAATTTGTGTGAGATTGAGGGCATCTATCTTAGATTGAAGTACAGCCGGGGTGTTAAGCATATCCCAGTTTAAGTCACCTAACAGTACAAACTCAGAAGATAGATGGGGGGCAATCAATTCACATATGGAGTCCAGGGCACAGCTGGGGGCTGAGGGGGGTCTGTAACAGGCTGCAACAGTTAGAGTCTTATTTCTGGAAAGGTGGATTTTTAAGAGTAGAAGCTCAAACTGTTTGGGCACAGACCTGGACAGTATGACAGAACTCTGCAGGTTATCTCTGCAGTAGATTGCAACTCTGCCACCTTTGGCAGTTCTATCTTGACGGGAAATGTTGTAGTTGGGGATGGAAATTTCTGAATTTTTGGTAGCCTTCCTAAGCCAGGATTCTGACACAGCTAGGACATCCGGGTTGGCGGAGTGTGCTAAAGCGGTGAATAAATCAAACTTAGGGAGGAGGCTTCTAATGTTAACATGCATGAAACCAAGGCTTTTACGGTTACAGAAATCAACAAATGAGAGCGCCTGGGGAATAGGTGTAGTACTGGGGGTTATAGGACCTGGGTTTACCTCTACATCACCAGAGGAACAGAGGAGTAATAGAATCAGTGTTCGGCTGAGGGCTTTCAGAACTGGACGTCTAGTACGTTGGCTACATAGAATAAAAGGAGCAGATTTCTGGGCGTGGTGGAATAGGTTGAGGGCATAATGTACAGACAAGGGTATGGTAGGATGTGAGTTCAGTGGAGGTAAACCTAGGCGTTGGGTAATGAAAAGAGAGGTTGCATCTCTGGAGGCACCAGTTAAGCCAGGTGAGGTCTCCGCATGTGTGGGGGGAGGGACAAAGGAGCTATCAGAGGCCAGTTGAGCAGGACTGGGGGCTCTACAGTGAAATAAAACAATAATAGCTAGCCTGAACAGCAAAAGACAAGGCATATTGAAATAAGAAAGGGGCAGAAAAATAAAATAAAAAAATAACAGTTAATTAAGAGAGCTAAGACAACGACGGGTAATGGAGATGAATGGACAAAGAGGGTCAGTTAGAAAAAGTGATTTACTACACACAGGACCTGAGGCCTGATAGTTAAACAGAAAGAAATACCATATAACCAAACAGTCCTGCAGGCATCGGCTGTGGAGCTGAGCAATCATAGGATCCGATGAATAGCAAAGTGGTGAGCCGGGGATCAGATCAAATGGGCACGGCGTTCAGAGTGTAAGCAGGCCGGGGCTAGCAGGCTGGGCTAGCAGGCCGGGGCTAGCAGGCCGGGGCTAGCAGGCTGGGCTAGCAGGCCGGAGCTAGCAGGCTGGGCTAGCAGGCTGGGCTAGCAGGCCGGAGCTAGCAGGCTGGGCTAGCAGGCTGGGCTAGCAGGCCGGAGCTAGCAGGCTGGGCTAGCAGGCTGGGCTAGCAGGCTGGGCTAGCAGGCTGGGCTAGCAGGCCGGATGACAGGGAGCTCGGCCCCAGTGGTGTACTGTGCCGTACGCACTACCCTCTTGCGGTCGGATGCCGAGCAGTTGCCATACAAAGCAGTGATGCAGCCAGTGAAGATGCTCTGAATGATGCAGCTGTAAAAAGTTTTGCCCTCTGTTTCCCGTAGTCCGCGATCAGCTCCTTTGTCTTGTTGACGCTGAGGGAGAGATTGTTGTCCTGGCGCCACGCTTCCAGGTCTCTGACCTCCTCCCTATAGGCTTTCTCATTGTGATCTGTGATCAAGCCTACCACTGTTGTGTCGTCGGTAAACGTAATGTTGGAGTCGTGCGCAGCCACGCAGTCATGGGGAGACTAAGAAGGGGACTAAGCATGCACCCCTGAGGGTCCCTATTAGGGTTGAATACTTTCCCGGAGAATATATCACTTTTCTACTGGGTAACCCAGTGTTTTCCTGCCAAAACCGGAAGTGTCATTCAAAAGCATTCTAAAACATATACATTTGATTAGAGCTTTGATCAGCATACACATTCCAACCTGATGCTACCTGAGCCTTTGAGCCACATATTAAAATACATTTTATGAGCCCTTCATTAACAACATTTAATCCCAAACACCTACATGATTGTTGCATTATGCAATACACATATTATCTACTGTAGGCTATTGCACATTACGCACGACAGAAAACCAGAAAAGCCCATAGATGTAGCTAGTTATATGCTCTCCTGGGTAAATAAATTAAACTAGCTCCAGTAGGCTAATCTTTTTGTGTGAACTGTATTAATGTACCGTATTGTATTATAGTGTATTATATGGAATGGAATTATGCATATGGTTCAAACCATGATAAATCAGAAGAGATCATGCATGGTTCAGTGTTGCTTTCCTCAAAGCGAGCACTGCCTTTTCTTTCCAGTTGCAGGTTTTGGCACATTCATTCCAGCATCATAGCACCCTTCACCCCAAAGCTAGTTTGTCTCTGAAGCTGATCAGGGTCGGTCCAATCTTTCCCTGGATGGGAGACCAGATGTAGCTGGAAGTGGTAATAATAAATGTTTGAAAAATAAATTTCATGTGGGGGATTTTGATGGACAAAGATGTCCGAAAACCAAGTGTCTGACTCGTGAAAAAAAACAAAATTCACATGCAATTATTATTATTATTTAAAAAATGGTAAGGGTAGCCGCAAAAGAGGATCAGTATACTGTGATCTGACAGTAAGGCTTCTCTCTGTTCCTGGAACTCACATCATCACCCCAACCACCTACAAACACTCATCCCCCAGCCATGTTGCTTGTTATTCACTACTATATCACTCCCTCTCCACCCCACTGGCCAGTCCAGCCACATACTGGTGAGAAAGTCTTGTGGTTCGTTGTTATACACATTCCTCTGTGGTTACGACAGGCTGAAAAATGTCCACCTCCTCTGTCTCACCTGGTCGTCCCAGTGAGCTGTAAATCACCTGCTTAGAGTCACCAGAAAGACACACTCATCAACCTGACATCACATACATGAGAAGCAAATAAGCTCACAATAAACAGGTTTGTTTACTAAGAGCCATGGATAGAGCTAAATACCTCTCTATTCGCTGTACTTACAGTATTTGATCAGACAGTACTGACAAGATTCTTAATCCTTTCTCAGTTGAAAGAGCACACACAACGATAGAATATGCTGGTTGAATATGACACTGTTACGGAGATAGCTAAGCATATAGTGTCCCCAAACAATGAGCTTACCTACTTTATTAACGAGCTAGTGTTGGTTTGTTTCACCATGGAAACACAAATACATATTTTTTGCTTTTCTTCTATATTCCTCTCATAGCCTTATCATTGTGTTATATTGTTTATGATTTAAAAGACATACATGGTATATACAGTTGAAGTCGGATGTTTACATACACTTAGTTTTGAAGTCATTAAAACTCATTTTTCAACCACTCCACAGATTTTATGTTAACAAACTATAGTTTTGGCAAGTCGGTTAGGACATCTACTTTGGGCATGACACAAGTAATTCTTCCAACAATTGTTTACAGACAGATTATTTCACTTATAATTCACTATATCACAATTCCGGTGGATCAAATGTTTACATACACTAAGTTGACTGTGCCTTTAAACAGCTTGGAAAATTCCAGAAAATTATGTCATGGCGTTAGAAGCTTCTGATAGGCTAATTGACATAATTTGAGTCAACTGGAGGTGTACCTGTGGATGTATTTCAAGGCCTACCTTCAAACTCAGTGCCTCTTTGCTCGACATCATGGGAAAATCTAAAGAAATCAGCCAAGACCTCAGAAGAAAATGTGTAGACCTCCACAAGTCTGGTTCATCCTTGGGAGCAATTTCCAAATGCCTGAAGGTACCACGTTCATCTGTACAAACAATAGTACGCAAGTACAAACACAATGGGACCACGCAGCCATCATAAAGCTCAGGAAGGAGACGCGTTCTTTGTTGTGAATCAATCCCAGAACAACAGCAAAGGGCCTTGTGAAGATGCTGTAGGAAACAGGTACAAAAGGTTTGATGGAACAAAAATAGAACTGTTGGGCAATAATGACCATTCTTATGTTTGGAGGAAAAAGGGGGAGGCTTGCATCATCCCAACCGTGAAGCACGGGGGTGGCAGCATCATGTTGTGGGGGTGCTTTGCTGCAGGAGGGACTGGTGCACTTCACAAAATAGATGGGTTCATGAGGAAGGAAAATTATGTGGACATATTGAAGGAACATCTCAAGACATCAGTCAGCTAGTTAAAGCTTGGCCTAAATGTGTCTTCCAAATGGACAATTACCCCAAGCATACTTCCAAAGTTGTGGCAAAATGGCTTAAGGACACCAAAGTCAAGGTAATGGAGTGGCCATCACAAAGCCTTGATCTCAATCCTATAGAATATTTGTGGGCAGAACTGAAAAATTGTGTGCGAGCAAGGAGGCCTACAAACCTGACTCAGTTACACCAGTTCTGTCAGGAGGAATGGGCCAAAATTCACCCAACTTTTTGTGGGAAGCTTTTAGAAGGCTACCCGAAACGTTTGACTCAAGTTAAACAATTTAAAGGCAATGCTACCAAATACTAATTGAGTGTATGTAAACTTCTGTCCCACTGGGAATGTGATGAAAGTTATTTAAATACTCAAATAAATAATTCTCTCCACTATTATTCTGACATGTAACATTCTTAAAATAAAGTGGTGATCCTAACAGACCTAAGACAGGGGAATAAATGTCAGGAATTGTATTTGGCTAAAGTGTATGTAAACTTCCGACTTCAACTGTACATAAGTCCTATAGCTTCTTGCCCTGTCCGCAGCCACACTAGGTACAGCATATACAAAGAAACACCCACCAAATACTATACATTTACCTTGGCTTGACCGTGTAATGTGCAACCAAACACTCACGTCTTATATTTACTGTACGATATAATGTGATATCCATAAACAAAGAACATCGTAGGAGGCATATGAGATGGACTATACGTTTTAAACAAAAGGAGTAGCCTAGTGACACAAACCAGACACACACACACACCAGACACACACACAATGCTAAACCGGTGCCCTCCTGCCTCCCTCCAACCCTCCCATGGTTTTGTGACAGACACATTTTCAGTTGTTCTTCAATTTTCCTCTCATGGCCTTATCACCTTGAGAACTTCATCGCTGCATAAGTGTGTATGTGTGTGAGTGTGTGTGAGTGTGTGTGTGGGTGTCCAGATTTCAAACTAACACCCAACAGTCCATCAGATCACAGCTCCTTTGCAGCGGTCCAATTTATACACCTATAAATATACATTAACAGACTTCTCTCCCCACCAGAGCAAATATAAACACATTTGCACAACGACAGCAACACACGCTCTGAGAGATCAGTCAGCACCTTAAAACCACAACTAAACTCAGCTAAACTCAGGAGAGTCTAAGTCTGATATCTTAGGTCAGCATGGTTAAAGACATTTCTGTTATACCAACATCAAGGTGGCCACACATCAGTGAAGGTTCTCAATGAAGAGTTAGAAAACATTTCTATGATGTTAATTTAGGTTAAAGACACATAGATATGTGTTTCAATAAACAGTCTCCCCGCTTGGTTTGCTATGAAGCTGAGGGATTGGGCTCATTTCAATTCAGTTAATGTCTTTAGCCTTTCACAGCAATTTGTCTCACATTCAAGCACTGAGTTTAGACCACATTAAACCCCAGCTCCAATATGTTTAAATATTTTGGATATACAAAACACTACTTAAGACAGTGGGTTGCAGGCCTAACCGACCACTGTTATCCCTGCTTTCTATCCTCCGTCTCTCCCAGTCGTGGCCTGTATGTGAACTGTGTGACTGGTCATGGCAGATGTTACAGTAGTTTAATCATACTACAAACCAATTTAATCATACTACAGTAAGACATGGTAAAGTTTGCCATGCAAAGTTGCTAGTCCTAACTAACCGCTGAAGTCTCTCCCAGCAGTGCCCTATATGTGACCCGTGTGGCTGGCCATGGCTGATACTAGTTTAATAATTCCAGAGCTGAGACACAGTAAGGGGATTAACATTCCTGCCTCTCCTATACTCAGAAATGGGACTTCTGCTGCTCCCTCTCGACTATATTTATAAACAAACCCCATAAACCCCTACTCCTTCTCCTCTACTATCCTGCCGCTCTCTCCTATCCTCAGAAATGCCCCCCCCCCACCCCCTCTCTATCTCTCAATTAAATGAAATGAAATTGAAGGGCTTTATTGGAATGGGAAACATATGTTTACATTGCCAAAGCAAGTGAAATAGAAAATAAATTAACAATAAAAATGTACAGTAAACATTACACTCACAAAGGTTCTTAAAAATAAAGACATTTCAAATGTCATATTATATCTACATAAAGTGTTATAATGATGTGCAAATAGTTAAAGTACAAAAATGAAAATAAATAAACATAAAAAAAATATAGGTTGTATTTCCAATGGTGTTTGTTCTTCATTGGTTGCCCTTTTCTTGTGGCCACAGGTCACAAATCTTGCTGCTGTGATGCCATACTGTGGTATTTCACCAAATAGATATGGGAGTTTGTCCAAATTGGATTTGTTTTGACATTTTTTGTGGGTCTGTCTAATCCGAGGGAAGTATGTGTCTCTAATATGGTCATACATTTGGCAAGATGCTAGGAATCATGCTAGCATGCTAGTTTGCAAATACTTTCCAATGTGTCAACTAATTATCCTTTTGTTTTCTCATGATTTGGTTGGGTCTAATTGTGTTGCTGTCCTGGGGCTCTGTGGGGTCTGTTTGTGTTTGTGAACAGAGCCGGATAACCAGCTTGCTTAGGGGACTCTTCTCCAGGCTAATCTCTCTGTAGGTGATGGCTTTGTTATGGAAGGTTTGGGAATCACTTCCTTTTAGGTGGTTGTAGATTTTAACGGCTCTTTTCTGGATTTTGATAATTGGCGGGTATTGGCCTGCATGCATCTCTCTCTCTCTCTCGCTCTGTCTCTCTCTCTCTCTCTCTCTCTCTCTCTCTAACATATTCTTGTAACACTTTTTGTATAAAAAATCAGAGTAGCAGCAAATGAGAAGTGTAAGTGTTTGTGTATGTGTGTGCTTTCTTTGTGTATATTTGTGTGTGTTTTTGTGTTGTGCCGGTATGTGTGTGTGCGTATGCAGTGTATGTGAATGTGTGTGAGTTTTGTGTGTGAGTGTCAATGTAGTGTGTGTGTGTGAGTGAGTGTGTATACAGTATGGTGTGTATGTATCGTCTAGTGAGTGTGAGTACGGTCAGTGCAAGATAGGGTCAGTGCAGATAGTTTGGGTACCCTTCATTTAATATTTTAAAAGTCTGGCTATTTAGCAGTTATATGGCTTGGGGGTAGAAGCTGTCTTGGAGCCCGAACGATACTCTGGTACCGTTTGCCAGGCGGTAGCAGAGTGAACGGTCTATGGCTTGGGTGGCTGGAGTCTGGTAATTTTTCTGGCCTTCCTCTGACACCGCCTGATATAGAGGTCCTGGATGGCAGGGAGCTCAGTCCCAGTGATATACTGGGCTGTCCGCACCACCCTCTGTAGCAATTTACGGTCGAGGGCGGTGCATTTGCCATAACAAGTGGTGATGCAGCCAGTCAAGATGGTGCAGCTGAGGATCCGAGGGCCATTGCCGAATGTTTTCAGCCTCCTGAGGGGGAAGAGGCACTGCCGTGCCCACTTCATGTCTGTGCGGGTGTGTGTGGACCGTGTTAAGTCCTTAGTATTGTTGACGCCAAGGAACGTGAAGCTCTCGACCCGCTCCACAACAGCTCCGTCGATGTGGATACTCAGAAATAACCGCTGTCCTTATCCCTCTTTCCATCCATACCTCTTCCCTCTATTTCCATTCATTATAGAGTGATGGCAACTCTGCTAAAACAGAGTTCTCCTAAAACGTGGATTTTAATTTGATTCAATGGTTTGAACAGAATACATAGCAACATATGATAATGAATCTGTTGCATAATTAGAAGTCAATGGGTGTGTGTGTGTGTGTGTGTGAGAGAGAGAGAGAGAGAGAGAGAGAGAGAGAGAGACCTGGTTGTTATTGCAGTTTATCCACAATTACTGCGTTTCACCACGGTAGCTCTGGTATAGGGGCCCTCTGCCCTCTAGGGGACACAGTGTGTGTGTGTGTGTGTGTGTATGTGTCAGCTTCGGATACCCTGTGCCCTGAGGGAGGGCAACATGGTGATTGTGGGACAGAACGACTCAGTGGTTCCCAGGCTACTGTCTCTGTCTCAAGGGTACGATAGTCCTGTCTAGGACCTGAAGAGTTGTTATTGTGTCTTTTTTTTGCGCTGATGTTAACTTTTTTTGTAAATAATGTTTCCGACATCATTTCCCATGACCCGAAAAAAGCTTCTGGACATCAGAACAGCAATCAGTTACCTCGATCTGGACAAAAACTTCTACTTCAAGGAGTCTTTGGCACAGGACATACTGCTCACCTCGGACAAGGCCCTAATCCCTGAAGAGGAAAAAACGAGCACATCGATGAGACTACGTTAACAAGTGAATGAACCGCTCCTACCAACTGTTCTATTGGCGAATATGCAATCACTGGAGAACAAACTAGACAAGCTCCGTTCGAGACTATCCTATCAACAGGACATTAATAACTGTAATATACTATGCTTTTCAGAGTCATGACTGAGCAAGGACAGGATAAAAGGACATACAGTTAGCTGGGTAATCCATGCCTTAGCAGGACAGAACAGCAGCATCGGGTAAGATCCGTGGGGGTGGAGTGTGTCTCTTTGTCAACAAGACTGGTGCGCAATCTCTAATATTAAGGAAGTCTCGAGGTTCTGCTCGCCTGAGATAGAATACTTCATGATAAGCTGTAGACCATACCATTTACCAAGAGAGTTTTCATCTATATTTTTCATAGCTGTCTTTTTACCACCACAAACCAATGATGGCACAAAGACCACACTCAACGAGCTGTTTAAGGCCATAAGCAAACAAGAAAATGCACATCCAGAGGCGGAACTCCTAGTGGCCGGTGATTTTACTGCAGGAAAACGGAAATCTGCTTTACTTCATTTCTACCAGAATGGCACCTGTGCAACTAGAGGAAAAAAAAACTTGAGTTCACCTTTACTCCACACAAAGACATGCATACAAAGCACTTACCATAACTCTGTACTCCTGACTACAGCTTACAAGCAAAAAGTACCAGTGACGCGCTCAATATGGAAGTGGTCAAAGTGGATGCTAAGCTACAGGACTGTTTCGCTAGCACAAACTGGAATATGTTCTGGGATTCATCCGATGGCATCATTAATAAGTGCATTGACGACAGAGACAGTACGTACATATCCCAACCAGAAGCCATGGAATACAGCCAACATTCGCACTGATCTAAAGGCTAGATCTGCCTCTTTTAAGGAGCTGGACACTAATCTGGATGATTATAAGAAATCCCCCTATGCCCTCCGATGAAACATCAAACAGGCAAAGCATCAATACAGTACTAAGATTGAATTCTACTACACTGGCTCTGACCCTCGTCGGATGTGGCAGGGTTTCGCAAGCTATCACGGATTACAAAGGGAGACCCAGCTGAGAGCTGGCCAGTGATGAGAGCCTACCAGACGAGCAAAATGCCTTCTATGCTCGCTTCAAGGCAAGCAACACTGAACCATGCATGACAGCACCAGCTGTTCCGGACACTGTGTGATCAAGCTCTCCGTAGCCAATGTGAGTAAGACCTTTAAAAAAGTCAACATTCACAAGACTGCAGGGCACGATGGATTATCAGGACGCGAACTCAAAGCAACACCCTCTGCAACTCGATTCTGGACTTCCTGACGGGCTGCCCCAAGGTGGTGAGGATAGACAACAACACATCCGCCACGCTGATCCTCAACAGGGGTGCCCCTGCTTGCTTAGTCCCCTCCTGTACTCCGTGGCCACGCACAACTCCAACACCCTCATCAAGTTTGCAGATGACACAATGGTGGTCAGCATGATCACCAACGATGATGATACATCCTATAGGGAAGAGGTCAGAGACAACAACCTCTCTCTCAACGTGGGCAAGACAAAGAAGCTTATTGTGTACTAAAGGAACACGGAGGGCCAAACACGCCCCCATTCACATCAACAGGCTGTAGTGGAGCGGGTCGAGAGTTTCAAGTTCCTCTGTATCCTCATCGCTAAGGACCTATCATGGTCCTAACACACCAACACAGTTGTGAAGAGGGCACGAAAACGCCTCTTCCAACTCAGAAGGCTGAGAAGATTTGGCATGAGCCCTCATATCCTCAAAAAGTTCTACAGCTGCACCACTGAGAGCATCTTGACTGGCTGCATCACTGCTTGGTATGGCAACTGCTCGCCATCCAATAACAAGGTGCTGCAGAGGGTAATGTGTACGGCCCAGTACATCCCTGGGGTCGAACTACTTACCACCCAGGACCTCTATACCAGGCGGTGGCAGAGGAAGGCCCTAAAAATGTTAAAAGACTCTAAATCATAGACTATTCTCTCTGCTTCCGCACGGCAAACAGTACCCAGAGCTCTAAGTCTGGGAGGAAAAGGCTCCTGAACAGCTTCTTACCCCAAGCCATAGGACTGCTAAATAGTTAACCATCTTCATTGACTCTTTTTGATTCTGTGAATACACACTGAACTCTACCCACACACTCACACATCCTCCAAAACATACACACGCACTCACACATAACACGTACACACAGGCACACATTCGCCACACACACACTTCCACACTTCCACATTCATCACATACTCTGCTGCTACTGTCTATTCTCCATCCTGTTGCCTAATCACTTTACCCCTACCTATTACATATCTTCCTTTATTTTAACGTTTCATGCCTACTACATAAATGAAAGAGAAGTTCAGTTCTTATGCTATTGTGTCTTGCAGTAGGCCATCTGTACTTTGTGTTGAATATTTACAGTTACAGTATATGATATAGTGCATGTCTGAGGGTGTGTGTGTGTTACAATCCTCCCTCTGTATGTGTGTGGGGGTGTATTTCAGGAGCTGATGTGTTTGCAAAGTGATTACCATTTGATAAACAAGGACAGCTAGCTGTCTCCAGCATTACTCCCTGTCTGCTCTATCTCCACCTGATAGCACACACACACACACACACACACACACACACACACACACACACACACACACACACACACACACACACACACACACACACACACACACACACACACAGTTACACACACAAACACACACACACAAACACACACCCACACACACACACACACACACACACACACACACACACACACACACACACACATGCAAGCTAGCAGACATCCACACACACACACACCAACTGTAATCCCAGGCGTAGCCCCCACTACCCGCAGATAACTATGCCGGCCAGGGGTCACTGGACTCTGAAATATATCGAGCTGTAGAGGCATTCTTTATTGCCCCTCGATCAATGCACATATACCATATTAGTTACAAGCAGACCTGGGTTAAAATACTATTAGCTTGCCTGGATTGCCAGATGGATTATATGAATATTCTATTGGTCCATCAAGCCAGGCCAGCTCGTTGAATCACAGATAAAGTATTTGGTATGATATCAAATAGTATTTGAACCCAGGTCTGGTTACAAGGAACTTTGATATATTTGTGAAATGGCATGCAACTACAATGAGTACATATTGGTTATCAAAGCAGTTATTGAGGGATTCAATGTCAAAAGGGTGACTTAATGTAAAGTTGGCACAAACAATATTGTTGTGTGTGTTAGTGGCACGATGAGTGGTACACCTGAGGGTGAGAGAGAGGCTTTGAAATTAACACACTAGCTATCTGGATCGACCATGCATCAGTCACACACACACACACACACACACACACACACACACACACACACACACACACACAGACACGCAGACACGCAGACACGCAGAGACACAGGTTCATCCGTCATATTCCCGTTTTTCCTCACCTCATCATCAGCTGCGGTCATTAATCGCCTTTGACTACCCTGAAGGCCGTCAGTGACTCAGAGGTGGGTACAGTGTCACTGACAAGCACACACCCCTCAGTGGGCCCCTGGTTTCAGTGAAAGGTAAGTGTCAAGGTAAGAAACCCTCTACCCTTCTCTCTTAAAGTGATGCTACAAAGGTTTTGTATAACTTCAGCCAGAAGTTTAGAAAGTAGTGCTCACGAGCCAAAACTGGTCCCCAATAATTGTGCACAATGTCATCCATTTCGTATGAAATGTTACATAGAATATGTTAAGAATGTGTAAGTGCTTTTACTATGAGAGTGTGCAACATGAACTACATATTTCATCCATTGAATGTAAGGATTGTGTGTCTTTCTCAACCAGGAGATTACATATGGTATGTTATGCATGTGTAATCCAAAACGGAATGTTTCAAAAATACCAATGTAGTGTTCAAGTTCCCGTTTAATCACTTTGAGCCAACGCACCTACCTCCAACACACACGCACACAAACTCAAACAACTGTGGCGGTGTGTGAGGATTCTCTGTGATATTGTATCTTTAGTCGCCTTCGGGGTCCAGGAGAGATCATAGGCAGGGTTGGGTAACAGAAACATAACAAATTACCCAGTTCTCTTTGTGAACTCATGGTCGTGTGTATGTGTGTGTGTGTGAGAGAGAGAGGAAGTGTGTGTGTGTGTGTGAGAGAGAGAGAAAGTGTGTGTGTGAGAGAGAGAGAGAGAAAGTGTGTGTGTGTATGTGTGTGTGTGTGTGTGTGTGTGTGTGTGTGTGTGTGTGTGTGTGTGTGTGTGTGTGTGTGTGTGTGTGTGTGTGTGTGTGTGTGTGTGTGTGTGTGTGTGTGTGTGAGAGAAAGTGTGTGTGTGTGAGAGAGAGAGAAAGTGTGTGTGTGTGTGTGTGTGTGTGAGAGAGAGAGAGAGAAAGTGTGTGTGTGTGTGTGTGTGTGTGAGAGAGAGAGAAAGTGTGTGTGTGTGTGTGAGAGAGAGAGAAAGTGTATGTGTGTGTGTGAGAGAGAGAGAAGGTGTGTTTGTGTGTGGGAGAGAGAGAGAAAGTGTGTGTGTGTGAGAGAGAGAGAAAGTGTGTGTGTGTGTGGGGGAGAGAGAAAGTGTGTGTGTGTGGGGGGGGGGGGGGGATTGGGGGGAATGCGTGGAGAGGAAAAAAGTTTAAACATGAGTTATAGGTATTCAAATGCATTTGATGATTATATGTAAAATATTTGCCTTCTGTTCTACTCCAAGCAGGAGTCGAACTCACATCCTTCTGCACAACAACACCTGGAACTCAAAGGCAACTGTGTAAGGTGACAGATCAAGTAACTAGTCTGTGAATACATGAAAGACAGTTGGCTTTAGACCTCAAAGAAGGTGACGTTATCAATGTACTCCAGCCAACATGCAGGCAACGTTTACATCAACTACACATACATGCACTCACACCTTGATTCTGCTATTTGGCTCACTTTTCCCTCAGCCCTACATCAGCATGTTCTTATTAGTGTATATTTAATGGTACACATACACAATGCAAAGGGTGGCCATTTGAAGAATCTCAAATATAAAATATATTTTGATTTGTTTAACACTTTTTTGGTTACTACATGATTCCATATGCGTTATAGTCATGCCCTGCTAGAGATGCCCCGGTCAACTTTAAGTGCTGTTATTGTGAAGTGAAAATGTCTAGGAGCAACAATGGCTCAGCCGCAAAGTGGTAGGCCACACAAGCTCACAGAATGGGACCGCCGAGTGCTGAAGCGCATAGCGCATACAAATTGTCTGTCCTTGGTTGCAACACTCACTACTGAGTTCCAAACTGTCTCAAGAAGCAACGTCAGCACAATAACTGTTCGTCTGGAGCTTCATGAAATGAATTTCCATGGCCAAGCAGCCACACACAAGCCTAAGATCACCATGCGCAATGCCAAGCATCGACTTGAGTGGTGTAAAGCTTGCCGCCATTGTACTCTGGAGCAGTGGAAACGCGTACTCTGGAGTGATGAACCACACTTCATCTGGCAGTCTGACGGACGAATCTGGGTTTGGCGGATGCCAGGAGAACGCTACCTGCCCCAATGCATAATGCCAACTGTAAAGTTTGGTGGAGGAGGAATAATGGTCTGGGGCTGTTTTTTTCTCAGTAAATATATTTCCAAAGGTGCTATTGACATGAAAGTTTCACCAGATGTTGGTAACAACCCAAGTAATCCATACATACAAAGAAACCAAAACAAATAAGTTAAGAAATTAAGTTATGTGTAATAATGTGAAATGACACAGGGAAAAAGTATTGAACACATGAAGAAAGGGAGGTTCAAAAAGGCATGGAAAGCCAAGACAACAGCTGAAAACTATCAGTAATTAAAAAGCAATCCAGCCCCCTGTCAGTGCAAATTAATATCAGCTGGTTCAGTCCCAACTGATGGCCTACAAAAAGGTCTCATTGCCAACTTTCATGTCAATAGCACCTTTGGAAATATATTTACTGAGAAAAATGGTGACGTGTTCAATACTTATTTCACCCGCTGTATGCTTAGAAATGATTGATCCATCTGTATTTGGGTGAGAGGAAACTCTCATTCCCTCTGTTCAGTCCCATACTCAGTCAGTCAGTCATTCAGTCAGGCAGTAGAATAGTGATGTCACAGGGAGACACTTAGCGGCTACGCTACGTTATGCTCGGCTAATCAGGGGTCAGAGGTCTGCGCTGTCTGTGTGTTCTTAACCTCTTTACTTCCTTGAAACACTCAGAGGACTTTTTCCATCGCCACTTCCAATGGATTCCCCCAGGCCTGTAGGGGCTGGAGCTGTGGTCTCTCTCTCTCTCTCTCTCTCTCTCTCTCTCTCTCTCATTCTCGCTCCCTCGCTCTGTCCCTGTCTCTCTTTCAGTACCGCTCCCCCCCCCCCCCCCCCCCCTTGCTTTCCAGTGGATTCCCATCATGTGTGAGAAGCACCTTTTCACTGACAACCAAGAAAATGCCTCTCCAATCTGTTTCCATTACCTTAGCATGTAACCACTTATAGCTAGCTGCACATATCACACTCTGAGCATGGAGAGTGAGAGAGGGGGGTGGGGGGAGAGAGAGAGAGAGGGGGAAGAAGAGAGAAGTGGGGGAGAGAGAGACAGAGAAAGGGTTTAGGGATCATAAATAATGTAATCCCGTGTGATTCTTTCCATGTCTCTCTCACCCAGAGGACCCAACTCCCAGTGTCTGGAACAATCGGCCTTCTAGTTTCCCCTGAGCACATCTCAGAATTAGCCGGCTTAGTAGGAGACACTTTCACACGCTCTCTATTCACTAAAATACCTGCTTGTTTATTGATTTCACTCTCTGTCATTTACACACATATAAACCGACAGACACCGACACACACAAATGCACAAACACACCATATGACAGAAATGCATAATGACAGGGTGACACACACACACACACACACACACACATTCTTTAGATTTCTCTATGGGGAAACCCCATTCAGTAAGGGTGTGCGTTTATACAATGATGGAGTAGAGCTGGGACAATAAACTGAAAATGATCGGCACTTACCATACCGATCACTTATCGCAGGCATTTGGCTGAATTCGTTTATTATGATAAGTAGCCTATACTGGAGAAACGTGAAGTTTGAAATAAAATAAGTTAGCTAATATGTGTGATTGTTAATGAGAGAGAGAGAGGGAGAGAGAGAGAGAAAGAGAGAGAGAAAGAGAGAGAGAGAGAGAGAGAGAGTGGGGCAGAGGTAGTGTGGGCTCCTGAGTTATTCTGCAAAAATATAGAATTATAGTTAGATACACAACCGTTCAAAAGTTTGGGGTCACTTAGAAATGTCCATGTTTTTGAAAGAAAAGAAAAAAAATTGTCCATTAAAATAACATCAAATTGATCAGAAATACAGTATAGACATTGTTAATGTTGTAAATGACTATTGTAGCTGGAAACAGTTGATTTTTTATGGAATATCTACATAGGCGTACAGAGGCCCATTATCAGCAACCATCACTCCTGTGTTCATTTTAAAAGGCTAATTTATCATTAGAAAACCCTTTTACAATTATATTAGCACAGCTGAAAACTGTTGTTCTGATTAAAGATGCAATAAAACTGTCCTTCTTTAGACTAGTTGAGTATCTGGAGCAGGAGTGGAAGGAGGACAAAATCTGATAAATGTGCCTTTTAAAATGATAAACTTGGATTAGCTAACACAACATGCCATTGTAACACAGGAGTGATGGTTGCTGATAATGGGCCTCTGTACGCCTATGTAGATATTCCATAAAAAATGTCTACATGGTATTTCTGATCAATTTGATGTTGTTTTAATGGACAAAAAAAATGCTTTTCTTTCAAAAACAAGGACATTTCTAAGTGACGCCAAACTTTTGAACGGTAGTGTAAATCAAGCTAAACTTGAATTTAGATAGATAGATAGATAGATAGATAGATAGATAGATAGATAGATAGATAGATAGATAGATAGATAGATAGATAGATAGATAGATAGATAGATAGATAGATAGATAGATAGATAGATAGACACTTTATTGATCCCTGAGGGGAAATTTCTCCGTCAAGCAGCTACGAAAAAACACAGGGCAGGTGCAAAATGCCAGAACGAAAATACACAAAAGACAGATACATGATACATGATACATAGTGCGGTAGTATAAAAAAGTATAAAAATACAAGAAGTCTGGAGTGCAAAAAGCTATAAAAAGACATGGCATAGTATGGGTGAATGGCTGAATATATACACTACATTGTTACCGAGAGTTAGGTGAAAAAAAAAATGATACAAATATTGCAAGTTGATATAGATAAATAAGGAATATTTGCATGGTTAACTATACTACACAGGTCGATGGCAGAGAAAATACTTAAATAGCTAAATGTGCGAATGAAATAAGTGAGGGTAATAATAGTTTACTTAATATACAGTCTAGTAAAAAGAACAGGTAAGTGACTATTATGCATGGTTAAATTAACTGTACAGGTAAATGTACAGTTAAATGTACAGGTAAGTGAATATTTGCATGGTTACATTAACTGTACAGGTAAATGACAGGAAGAGATACTTAAATAGCTAAATGTGCGTATGATATAATTTAGGGTAATAATAATAATTCCCTTAAAATACAGTCCTTAGTGCAGGGTTTGATTACAGATAAATGCACGTATTGCACATTCGATATACTAAGAGCAATGAAAAAAGATACAAATGACAGGATACTAATATGCATTCCTGAGTGAATGACTACGTAAGTTCAGTCCAAGAATTACTTACAATATTGCACGTAAATGAATCATTAAAACAATACAGAAATACACTACAGAAAAAGAAGGAACAGCACATCAGAAACCAAGCTCAATGTAATTGTCAGGCTCTGGCCATAGAGAAGCCTATTTGCTTCTCTATGTAGCCATGGTCAGAGTCTGACAGTTCTATTCTTTCTGTGTCTTGTGGTGGTTTGTGTGGGATCCCTAATTAGAGGCAGCTGTAGCGCATCGTCTCTAATCAGGGATCCTACAAAGGCTTGTAAATTTCACACTGGGTTGTGGGTCGTTATCGATATATGGATATTTCGCAGGTCACGGTAACAGTAAGTGTGCACATTTGATACAGCCGTTCATTTCGTGTTTGTTTTGTAACGTGACGTTTGTACATTGCGTGTTTGTTTGTTTTGGTAGTTTGTCTTTTGTGTTTATTATACATAGTAAAACTCAATCTAACATAGTATAAATAAAATGTCGAACTACTATTCCTGCGCTGCGTCTTGGTCTCCCGATACACCCTCACGTGACAGAACGACCCACCAGTACGTGACCAAGCAGCGTAACTGGGGAGAGACGGAGAGAGAGATTGCCCCGTGTCGGTATACGGACACGGAACTCCTCGGGGTGTTCGAGACAGACTCGGAGGAGGAAGAGGAGGAGCCAATACCACCCCCCATGTGGAGCATGGAGAGGCCGAGGTACCAATGGGGGGCGCAGAGCAAGGAGCAGGAGGGGTATTTGGAGGAGTATTTTGGAGGAGTTCTGGAGGAAATGAGGGAGATAGAGGAAGAGGTCGAGAGGGAGATGGCGGAGTGGTCCAATCCGGGTCCGGTCGTCTACTCCACTCCCGTGCCGGAGCAGTCCGCTCCACCAGTGCCCAGTCCGGATCCGGTCGTCTACTCCACCCTCATGCCAGAGCAGTCCGCTCCACCGGTAACCAGTCTGGAGCCGGTTGTCGGCTCCACTCCCATGCCAGAGCAGTCCGCTTCACCGATGTCCAGTCCGGGTCCGGACCTCTGCTCTACTCCCCGCATCCGACCTCCAGTGAGTGCGCCCAGCCAGGTGCTTCCAGTGCCGGCTCCACGCACCCGACCTCCGGGCCGCCTTCCCAGTCCGGTACCTCCCATGCCAGAGCAGTCCGCTTCACCGATGTCCAGTCCGGGTCCGGACCTCTGCTCTACTCCCCGCACCCGACCTCCAGTGCGTGCGCCCAACCAGGTGCTTCCTGTGCCTGCTCCACGCACCCGACATCCGGTGCAACTCCCCAGTCCGGTACGTCCCGTGCCGGCTCCCCGCACCCGACCTCCAGTGCGTGCGCTCAGCCAGGTGCTTCCTGTGCCAGCTCCACGCACCCGACATCCGGTGAGCCTCCCCAGTCCGGTACATCCCGTGCCGGCCCTCCGCAGCCCAGCCCGGAACCTCCAGCAAAGGTCCGCAGCCCGGAACCTCCAGCAAAGGTCCGCAGCCCGGAACCTCCAGCGAAGGTCCGTAGCCCGAAGCCTAGAGCGAAGGTCCGCAGCCCGGAACCTCCAGCGAAGGTCCGCAGCCCGGAACCTCCAGCGAAGGTCCGCAGCCCGGAACCTCCAGCGAAGGTCTGCAGCTCGGAACCTCCAGCCGTCTGCTCCGCTCCTGAGCCTGAGCAGTCCGCCCCACCGGGGCCCAATCCGGGTCCAGCCGTCTGCTCCGCTCCTGAGCCTGAGCAGTCCGCTCCACCGGTGCCCAATCCGGGTCCAGCCGTCTGCTCCACTCCAGTGCCAGAGCAGTCCGCTCCACCGGTGCCCATTCCGGGTCCAGCCGTCTGATCCGCTCCTGAGCCAGAGCAGTCCGCTCCAACGGTGCCCAATCCGGGTCCAGCCGTCTGCTCTGCTCCAGTGCCAGAGCAGTCCGCGCCACTGGTGCCCATTCCGGGTCCGGCCGTCTGCTCCGCTCCAGTGCCTGAGCAGTCCGCTCCACCGGTGCCCAATCCGGGTCCGGCCGTCTGCTCCGCTCCAGGGCCAGAGCAGTCCACTCCACCGATGCCCATTCCGGGTCCGGCCATCTGCTCCGCTCCTGAGCCAGAGCAGTCCGCTCCACCGGTGCCCAGTCCGGGTCCGGCCGTCTGCTCCGCTCCAGTGCCTGAGCCGTCTGCTCCACCGGTGCCCATTCCGGGTCCGGCCGTCTGCTCCGCTCCAGGGCCAGAGCAGTCCACTCCACCGGTGCCCAGTCCTGGTCCAGTGGTCTGCTCCACTCCATGGTCGGAGCCATTTACCCCACCGATGCTCAGTCCGGGCCCGGTTAATTGCCCAGCTCCATGGCCGGAGCCGTTTGCCCCACCGGTGCCCAGTCCGGGTCCGGTTATTTGTCCAGCTCCATGGCCGGAGCCGTTTACTCCACCGGTACCCAGTCCGGGCCCGGTCATAAGGAGGGGGCACGGGAGAAAACTGTCCACTTCTCCGGAGCCAGAGCCGCCCCCGACGGACTAGTCTTCCCTCTCTATTAACCCCCTCCTTGTATTTGTGTTTTTTTGTTTGGCGTCCGGGAGTCCGCGCCTTGGGGGGGGGGGGGGGGGTGGTTGCTGGGTTGTACTGTCAGGCTCTGGCCATAGAGAAGCCTATTTGCTAGTTCTATTCTTTCTGTGTCTTGTGGTGGTTTGTGTGGGATTCCTAATTAGAGGCAGCTGTAGCGCATCGTCTCTAATTAGGGATCCTACAAAGGCTTGTAAATTTCACACTGGGTTGTGGGTCGTTATCGATATATGGATATTTCGCAAGTCACGGTGACCATAAGTGTGCACATTTGATACGTCCGTTCATTTCGTGTTTGTTTTGTAACGTGACGTTTGTACATCGGGTGTTTGTTTGTTTTGGTAGTTCGTCTTTTGTGTTTATTATACATAGGGCCGGGTCCAGCAGGGGGGTGAGACAGGGATGCAGTTTAAGCCCCACCCTCTTCAACATATATATCAACGAATTGGCAAGGACACTAGAACAGTCTGCAGCACCCAGCATCACCCTACTAGAATCTGAAGTAAAATGTCTACTGCTTGCTGATGATCTGGTGCTTCTGTCACAAACCAAAGAGGGCCTACAGCAGCACCTAGATCTTCTGCACAGATTCTGTCAGACCTGGGCCCTGTCAGTAAATCTCAGTAAGACAAAAATAATGGTGTTCCAAAAAAGGTCCAATTCCATCTAGACACAGTTGCTCTAGAGCACACAAAAAACTATACATACCTCGGCCTAAACATCAGCGCCACAGGTAACTTCCACAAAGCTGTGAACGATCTGAGAGACAAGGAAAGAAGGGCCTTCTATGCAATCAAAATGAACATAAGGATCTGGCTACAAATACTTGAATCAGTTATAGAATATTGCCCTTTATGGTTGTGAGGTCTGGGGTCCGCTCACCAACCAAGAATTCACAAAATGGGACAATCACCAAATTGAGACTCTGCATGCCGAATTCTGCAAAAATATCCTCTGTGTACAATGAAAAACACCAAATAATGCATGCAGAGCAGAATTAGGCCGATACCCGCTAATGATCAAAATCCAGAAAAGAGCCGTTAAATTCTACCACCACCTAAAAGTAAACGATTCCAAGCTGGTCCTGGGGCTCTGTCCACAAACAAACAGACCCCACAGAGCCCCAGGACAGCAACACAATTAGACCCAACCAAATCATGAGAAAACAAAAAGATAATTAATTGACACATTGGAAAGAATTTACAAAAAAACTGAGCAAACTAGAATACCTGACCACTGTGACTGACCCAAACTTAAGGAAATCTTTGACTATGTACAGACTCAGTGAGCATAGCCTTGCTATTGAGAAAGGCCGCCTGTTGAAACTGAGCACCACTTCCTAACCTCCTGCCAAATGTATGACCATATTAGAGACACATACTTCCCTCAGATTACACATATCCACAAAGAATTAGAAAACAAACCCAATTTTGATAAACTCCCATATCTACTGGGTGAAATATCACAGTGTGCCATCACAGCAGCAAGATTTCTGACCTGTTGCCACAAGAAAAAGGCAACCAGTGAAGAACAAACACCTTTGTAAATATAACCCATATTTATGTGTATTTATTTTCCTATTTGCACATTGATACAACACTGTATATATAAATAATATGACATTTGAAATGTCCTTATTCTTTTGGAACTTCCGAGTGTATGTTTAATGTTCATTTTTATTGTTTACTATCTACTTCACTTGCTTTGGCAATGTTAACATGTGTTTCCCATGCCAATCTAGTCCTTAAATTGAATTGAAATTGAATTGAGAGAGAGAGAGAGAAGAGAGAGAAGAGAGAGAAGAGAGAGAAGAGAGAGAAGAGAGAGAAGAGAGAGGAGAGAGCAAAGAGAGAGAAGAGAGAGAAGAGAGAGAAGAGAGAGAAGAGAGAGAGAAGAAAGAGAAGAGAGCAAAGAGAGAGGAGAGAGGAGAGAAACAGCAGTATACAAGATCTTGAATACTGATCCAAACACATTTCTTCTCTAAAATGCGTTTGGGACTCTGGTGCCAGTCTACATACAATACTTTACACTACGCATGACTGCCATCTTCTGGACACAGCACTTAAGTCTGTGTGTGTGTGTGTGTGTGTGTGTGTGTGTGTGTGTGTGTGTGTGTGTGTGTGTGTGTGTGTGTGTGTGTGTGTGTGTGTGTGTGTGTGTGTGTGTGTGTGTGTGTGTGTGTGTGTGTGTGTGTGTGTGTGTGTGTGTGTGTGTGTGTGTGTGTGTGTGTGTGTGTGTGTGTGTGTGTGTGCGCGTGTGTGATTGTAACGTGAACTTCTGTCCACTGAAGCATGATCCATATGAAGGGCTTAGTGGAGGCTGTAATCTGAACCATTTTCCTTTGGTTTAAAATGGGACAAAGTTATCTCCCTCGCTCTCTCTCGTTTCCTCTCCTCTCTTTCTCCCTTCTTTTTATTTGGCGGCAGAAAGCTCCAGTGTCTTAGTCCTTGGCCACTAGTCAGAAACAGCCTGAGTCAGAATGAGAGAAAGAGCTCCAATGTCTTAGTCCTTGGCCACTAGTCAGAAACAGCCTGAGTCAGAATGAGAGAAAGAGTGAGGGCATGAAAAGGAGGGAGATAAAGAAGGAGAGAGGGGAAGGTTTGGGGGGTTTTAACAATATTAGTAAACTATAATGGTTTCAAAAGTCAAAACTTTTTATGTCAGCTTATCCCCAACCCATACACAAAACAAGAAACTGGAAATAGTCACGCAGAGAAGG
Source organism: Thymallus thymallus (assembly GCA_023634145.1). Lineage (NCBI taxonomy): Eukaryota > Metazoa > Chordata > Actinopteri > Salmoniformes > Salmonidae > Thymallus > Thymallus thymallus. The sequence goes on along the minus strand of CM042388.1, from coordinate 23,273,123 downwards.
CGGAGTTAATTTGAACAAAAATACGGCAGGGTTCGTTTTAGACATATTAAAAAGCATGCTGTTGATTTGTCTGTTTACAAATCACATTAAAAAATATATATATTTTTGTATTTAACCTTTATTTAACTAGGCAAGTCAGTTAAGAACACATTTTTATTTACAATGACGGCCTACCCCGGCCAATGCTGGACCAATTGTGCGCCGCCCTATGGGACTCCCAATCACGGCCGGATACGTCGCTTGTACTGAGATGCAGTGCCTTAAACCACTACACCACCCGGGAGCCCATAATAATGGGAGTATGTGCAGGATTGAGTTCATCATGGCCACAGCTGTGTGTGTGTGTGTGTGTGTGTGTGTGTGTGTGTGTGTGTGTGTGTGTGTGTGTGTGTGTGTGTGTGTGTGTGTGTGTGTGTGTGTGTGTGTGTGTGTGTGTGTGTGTGTGTGTGTGTGTGCTTGTGTGTGATCAATGTGTTTTATCAGCCTAAAGGCCAGCTAGGGGACACGTAAAACACCTGAACAGGATCAAATCAATGCCTCCCTATACTGGAGGGTCAGTGATGTCATGTTGCCATGATGTCTATGGTCGAGACTCACTAGTGCCAGTCCTTAATGGATCACAGGCAGCTACAGACGTATTTGTATCTGGAAACATGGTTTAGTAGCTTGGTGGGTCAGAGGAAACGTCAACAGAGTTAGGTGTCAGTGTGTCTGGTTGTAAGGAGCAGGTAATGACTACACCAGGTTCCCGTGGGGACAGTAGGGGAGCTCTACCGATATACCGTCAGTCCCTGAACAAGCAAACACCAACACACTGTTGGTCGGTTGCCATGGCTACTTCTAATAAAGATGGCTACCTCTCACACCTGAGTAAATACGAAGAGTGATAACTCACCAGGGACCCTGTCTCTCTCTGTCTGTCTGTGTCCATCCATCCTTCTATCCGTCCTTCCGTCCATTAACCCGCCCGTCTGTCTGTCAACAAATTTCTCTGCTAGACCACAGCTTAAGGTCTATGTAGACCACAGTTTATGAAAGGCCTGTCGTTGTATTGTTATGCACACACAATGTTGAGGTCATTAATAACAGGGTTTTACTAAAGCGTTGTATGCAGTACTATGGGTCAGGACCACATGCTAAGGTAATTGTGTGTTTCCTGCTGTTTGTATACACCTGAGCATGACTACATATCGTTGCTCAATAACGCCACGCTCACTGTGTCTGTCAGCTCGATCCTTCTGGAGTCTGACTCACACACACGTGCTCTCGCACACAGAACACAACCACACACACACAGGTTGTTTAGTCTGACTCTCTACTCCCTATTACGTCATCCTGGTAAAACGCAGAGGAGATGCCTAGGGCATCCTCCACCACTTCCCAGGCACTGTAAACACACTGTGTCAGGTAATGACTGATTTATAATGCATCTAAACAAGGCACACACACACGCATAGGACCCACGAATGGGACACACAAGACACACACACACACACACACACATACACAGGATTGGATTTGAGTTGACACACACACACACGCACGCACAGGGCAGGACAGCAACCAGTTCAATAATTCTCCTCACTCTTGTCCCAAATTCTAACTCACAACTCTCGGCACTGTTACGCAACATACTCAAGAAGCCCATTCAATACTACTGACCTAGAAAAGTCAAGGCATTTACTGGATCTGAGGTGACAAGTCTGGGACCAAAAGGCTCCTGAACAGCTTTTATCACCAAGACATTAGACTGCTGAACAGTTCGTCAAATGGCTACCTGGACTATTTGCATTGACTCCCTTTTTTTGCACTGGCTCTATGCACATTCACAGGACTCTACCCACACACTCAGACATACTACACTGACACTCCATCACACACATACACACATTAACACACACACACACTACTACATGCGATCACACACACAAAACACAAACACGCATATTGACGACACACACACACACACACACACACACACACACACACACACACACACACACACACACACACACACACACACACACACACACACACACACATAGACACACTTTCACACTCTTTACCACTCTTTAAATACGCTGCTGCTAACATATATCCTGGTTGCCTAGTCAATTTTACCCCTACCTACATGTACATGTTACCCTTAGTTACCTGAACTGCCTCGTACCCCTGCACACTGACTCAGTACTGGTGCTCCTTATATATAGCCTCCTTATTGTTATTTTACTGTGTTACTATTTCCTTTTCTGTTTTTGCTAAATGTTCTTACTTTTTAACTCTGCATTGTTGGGAAAGGGCTCGTAATTAAGCCTTTCACTGTAAAGTGTACATCTGTTGTAGTGTGACAAATAAAACATACTTTTATTTTATTTGAGTACTTCTCAGAAAGGTCTTATGAAGACACACCACACAAGCTCAAACAACCAAGGCAGTTCATAAGAGGAGACAAAGAGCAATAAGAGGCTGGTGAGAGACAAGAGCAGAGGAATGTCAGAGTAGCGAAGCAGTGAAAGTATGGTGAGTGGTCCGTGTCTGTGGTTCAGTACAGTGCTCTGAACACACACATTTACACACACACACACACACACACACACACACACACACACACACACACACACACACACACACACACACACACACACACACAGGAGCTCACTGTGCATGCATGCACACACACATTCATATGCATGCACACATGCACAAACACACACTGGGGCATAGGCACAGGCACACGCTGCACACACACACACGCCGCACACACGCAGACACGCACACACAACATCCTCCACTCATGGAACCAGTTGTTCTCTGGTCTCCAGTTTTCAACACAAATAGATTGAGACTGCACCCCGCCCCGCTCCTCAGCTAAGCTTTCATGCTTGCGTCCCAAATGGCACCGTGCTCCCTACATAGCCCACTACTTTTGCGCCCTGGTCAAAAGTAGTGCACTATGAAGAGAATTGGGTGGCATTAGGGACGCAGCCTATGTCTGTATAATACCCTGCACTAAATCTTACTAGGGTTTCCTCTCTAGATCCCTGTTTGAGTTGGCTCCACTAGGTCACATATAATCACATGATTAATGGCACACAGTGCATTGAATGGAAATACACATTTCTCTAGTTTTTAAAGGATATAGTTAATTTGCGTTGTTGAAGGGAAATAAGAGAATATTGGCTTTGGTTACAGACTTAAAACACTATTTGAAATCATTGCAAATACTTTATCTGAGCTTGCCTGGCACCATGGGACTGCAAACCACGCCCATCTGGCACCCCAGGCAGACTAGTGAAAGTAGTTTAAATAGTATTTTGATCCAGGTTTGGTTGAATTTGGGCCGAGATCATTCATGGCTGTATTTGACCTCTCGTTCCAAATATTTCTAAGTTTGTTGTAGAAAAAATATTCTCTGTTGCAAAAAAATGTTTTAATGGTAGTGGTTTAACTGTTGAGAAACGGATGAGAGATGACTCAAGAAGGGTTTGTGTTTGGTAAAGACCTGGGGGTCTAGGCTGGACAGTAAAGGCACATATCAATGGTTGCTATTTTTGCCAAACAACTCTCTAACATCAGTGTGGCCTCCTTCATTTTACTCAGTCCCAACCCTATACCCCAGAGCATCCCTGCAAGATACAGCCCCAACCAAACCAGCTCTCTCCCATGCTCTGCTCTCTCCCCCTGCCCTTGACCGTCTCTTCTAGCCCAGTCTCTCTCCTAGTCCTATAGCCTCCAACCCAGCCTCTCTCCCCCTGCATCAGACTTTCTCACTCAGACAATTTCTCCCATCCCTCTCGAGACATGCAGATGTGCTGCTTCAGGGTAGATGGATGACGACCGGCACAGGAGGCAGACACCATTCTGCACGACACACGAATAAAGGCACATGCCACACGCGAGCAGACGCGCTGGTGGGCCTGTCTTTCCAGATTTCGACATCCAACAGGACATCTGGAGCCCACCACACCACCAGACCTCCAGGCTTTAGGAGAGACTAGCCAGCCCTGCAACCAAGGGCAGAGAACACATGCTGGGGCAGACAGAGCAGCAGCTGGGCTGGTGGAGCATGATACTCTGGCTTTCTGTGCAAGTGGACTGGGACACTACTGAGTCAGGTGTGTGTGTGTGTGTGTGTGTGTGCATGCATGCGTGTGTGCATCACGTTATTGTCTCTGGTCCCCTCCCAGTTAGGGGAAGTGATGAGCTCTACAGAAGACTTGCACAAAAGATGGAATGTGTAGATAATTGGTCCTCTTTCTGGGACTCAACCACAAACAGGACCAAGCCTGGCGTGATGAAGATTGACGGATGTTAGATCCCTCACTTCCAAGGCAGTCATAGTCAATGAACTAATCACTGATCATAAACTTGATGTGATTGGCCTGACTGAAACATGGCTTAAGCCTGTTGAATTCACTGTGTTAAATGAGGCCTCTCCTGCTGGTTACACTAGTGACCATATGACCCGCGAACAGCAAATGTCAATTTACACAAAATGGGGTTTTGGGGTTATGAAAACTATGCAGCATACTCAATCACTTTTTATAGCCGGTGTAGGCCATCATTGTGAATAATAATTTGTTCTTAACTGACTTGCCTAGTTAAATAATAAATAAAACATTATTATTTTTATTTTTTTTAAGATTATAGCTACGGTTTACAGGCCTCCTGAGCCGTATAAAGCATTCCTCATTGAGTTCCCTGAATTCCTGTAGAAGTCATGGCAGGTAGTCATGGCAGGTAATATTCAAATTTTTGTTTACTTCAATATTTACATGGAGAAGCCCACAGACCCACTCCAAAAGGCTTTCAGAGCCATCATTGACTCAGTGGGTTTTGTCCAACATGTCTCGGGACCTACGCTTTGCCAAAATCACACCCTAAGCTGCCGTGGTTACACATGGTCTGAGGTTGTGAGGCCGGTTGGACGTACTGCCAAATTCTCTAAAACAACGTTGGAGGAGGCTTATGGTAGAGCAATTAACATTCAATTCTCTGGCAACAGCTCTGGTGGCCATTGCTGCAGTCAATATGCCAATTGCATGCTCCCTCGAAACTTGAGACATCTGTGGCATTGGGTTGTGTGAAAAAACACATTTTAGAGTGGCCATTTATGTCCCCAGCACAAGGTGCACCTGTGTAATGATCATGCTGTTTAATCAGCTACTTGATATGCCACACCTGTCAGGTGGATGGATTATCTTGGAATGAAAAAATGCTGACTAACAGATGAAAACAAATGTCTGCACAACATTTGAGAGAAATAAGCTTTTTGTGCATATGGAACATTTCTGTGATCTTTTATTTCAGCTCATGAAACATGGGACCAACACTTTCCATGTTGCGTTCATATTCTTTCTCAGTATAGTTTTGTCCCATGGAATAGATACTGTGGATCTAACTGTTTTTCCTCATAATCCTGGACTATCGGACCACCATCTTATTACATTTGCGATTGCAACAAATAATTATTAGCTTAAACCCCAACCATGGATTAACAAAAGCGACACTAAAATTCATGGACAACCCAAAGATTCCTAGATGCTCCTCCAGACTCCCACCACCTACCCAAGGACATTGGAGTACAAGAATCAGTTATACACCTGAGGATCTAAGCTTTGCCTTGCGTAATACTCTAGGGGCCGGTTTCACAGACAAGCCTTAAACCTAGTCCCAGACTAAAATGCCTGTTTGAACTGCCTGTTTAACTTAAAGCGACTTGCACAGACGTATCTTACAATAGTCGTAGATTTAGCCTGTTCTGGATTAAACAAAGCCGATTGCAAGAGGGAGGATTAGAGATACTCTAGGACTAAATTGAAGTTTAAATTAATCCTTCAAAGAGCCAGGTTTAACTTCTGCTTAGTACTGTTTGTGAGGGAGCATGGACTACTTGGAATATCTACATGAAGACCAACATGCACTACAGAGGCCAGCCAGACGAGTACTTGTGGATAGGAGTAATCCATTAAATTACTTTGATGAAATAGCTTTTCCTTCGTATGTACAAAGAAAATGCATTGGAGATAATATCTTTGCTTGAGCCTAGACTTTCCTCTCTGTCTCAAAGAGGAAGGCCTTTACCCAATTCTCTCCAAGTTCTGATCACTTTGAGGTTTTTGGCATCTGGAATCTTTCATAGTGAAACTGCTGATTCGTGTGGTGCTGCTGGCCAAGCCAAATATAAAGTGCAATTCTATGAGTATAGGCACTTCCCAGGAGTGATTGGCTGTATAGATGGATGTCATGTTCCCATCAAGTGTCCATCAACTCCTGATGCTGAGGTACAGGAAACTGGTTTTCCATCAATGTTCAGGGTGTATGCACTCCTACTTTAGAGTTTTCAAACATTGTTACCCGTCGGAAAGGTGCAACTCACGATTCAAGGATTTTTCTCAACTCTTCATTGTGCACTTAGTTTCAGAGAGGACAACATAGTGGACTACTACTTGGTGACAGTGGATATGGTCAGAGTAACTTTTTATTCACTCCATACATAAATCCCACAACAGCTGAGCAGCAGAGATACAACAGAGCTCATATCCGCACGAGATGGATGGTCGAGCGTATGCTTGGAGTATGGAAAAATAGATTCCAGTGTTTACGCAATACACTTCGTTTCAAGCCAAGAAGATGAGGCAAGGTGATCATTGCTACAGCTGTGCAACTACCTAAGGTTGGAAGGAAGATCAGGATCAAGCAGATGTGCCCATGGCTGAGCCAGGCAATGGCCAACGAGGTCTTGCACACAACTAGATGAGAAGCATTTTAAATATGGAATTTATTCATTCTGGCTTATTTTTGCTTTGATAATGTTTGTTCTGTACAAAATGCAAATAGTGTGCAGCAAAATTAAATGAGTGACTAAACCAAGGCTGGTTTAAAATGTAGTTTGTGGTGATTAAAATACTCTCACTCATGAATATCCAAATGACAAAACATTTATTTTGTACATATAATATTGTTCAACATAGCTGGTAATCACAATTGTCTCATTACTGTATTTAAAAAAAAATCATACCTCTCTCTTACAACTTCATATCCAATTCAACCTGTAGAATTCTCATTTTCATTTCATGTTCTTTCTTCAGATATTTCATTTTATGTTCATGAAATTCTCTGAATAACTTTTCATGCATGGTCATCTTTATTGTTCTCTGCTGAAAGGATGTTGGGCGCATCTTCTCTTAGGGATGCTATAGCAGATGTGGAGGGTACGCACTGGCTCTTCCAACTTGTTCAGATTCCTTTCCTCTGGAAAAATAAGCACAAATAAACTCATATGGTCCTTAGAATGAAAGAAGAATAAAGATTGACACAGACAGTGGAATATATTTACCAAAGGAAGTAACCAATTTACTTTCTTGAACATTAGACCGGTGGAAATCTGTCCTTTGGTCTGATGAGTCCAAATGTGAGATTTTCCGTTCCATCCACTGTGTCTTTGTGAGATGCAGAATAGGTGAACGGATGATCTCTGCATGTGTAGTTCCCACCGTGAAGCATGGAGGAGGAGGTGTGATGGTGTGGGGGTGCTTTGCGGGTGACACTGTCTGTGATTTATTTAGAATTCAAGGCACACTTAACCAGCATGGCTACCACAGCATTCTGCAGCGATACGCCATCCCATACGGTTTGAGCTTAGTGCTACTATCAACTGTTTTTCAACAGGACAATGAACCAACATACCTCCAGGCTGTGTAAGGGCTATTTAACCAAGAACGAGAGTGATGGAGTGCTTCATCAGATGACCTTGCCTCTACAATCCCCCGACCTCAACCCAATTGAAATGTTTTGGGATGAGTTGGACCGCAGAGTGAAGGAAAAGCAGCCAACAAGTGCTCAGAATATGTGGGAACTCCTTCAAGACTGTTGGAAAAGCATTCCAGGTGAAGCTGGTTGAGAGAATGCCAAGAGTGTGCAAAGCTGTCATCAAGGCAAAGGGTGGCTCCTTTGAAGAATCTCAGATATAAAATATATTTTGATGTCTTCATAATTATACAATGTAGAAAATAGTAAAAATAAAGAAAAAACCTTGAATGAGTAGGTGTGTCCAAACTTTTGACTGTTATTGTATGTCAGAAAGATATAAGTTTGTCTCTGTGGATGGTTTGTCCTCTGACAAATCAATGGTAAGTTTCCGTGTTAATCAAGGTTCCGTTCTAGGACCACTGTTGTTCTCACTATATATGCTACCTCTAATCATCCAAAAGCCACATAAGTAATACACAATCACAAACAAATATGAGAAGAACATATTGAATATCGAGGCTATACACTACCATTTCCTTACCATATGCTGCAGAGAGTGACTATGGGTAAAAAAAACATGTAAAATGTGTAGTTTCACATGAAAAACATTCACATGTGATAATCACATTTGCCATTTCATACGAGAAAAACTTCCACGTGTGATTGTTTTTACAGAACATTCGCTGAAGAGAATCAATTGTTTTGCTTTATGGATTGCAATCAAATGGCGACATAGCTCTGCTGTATGAAGTTCACTTCCTGTTAAAGGGGCAATCCTTAGTTGCTACATACATTTTTGGACCTTTATGATATGAACCCATTGATTCTTGAATAATATAATGTATAAATGCCTCATGAGCTTAGTTCAACTGTCATACCTCATTAGAACCCAAAATATTTGTGAACAAAGTAAATGTAAACAAACAATATTTGTCTGACCCATAAAAAGTTAAACAAAAAATAAAATAAATTCTCATGTGATTTATTCACACGTGTGTTTACACATGTGTCCGAAAAACATTTTTGGACACATTCACTTGACCTCCCAGTAACTTGACCTTGATTAACACATTTACATGTTTTGTCTGGTCTAGTGGTAGCGTTGCTCCAGACCACACACGCCACAGGATTTCGAGTCCCGCCTTAGCCATTCCTCACTGTCTCTCTTTGTATCTGTCTGGCCCTCTACATTCCTACTATCACTGTCCATAAAACAATAAAATACACTACAAAAATATTGACTCTAAGACAGCGGTTCCCAAAACAACAGTGAATGGCTAGGCCCACTGCGCTATGAAACTACACACTACTGCAGACTTTTATATTACCGGCCGCAATTGATATGGTGAAAACAACGTGTGTGAAGGCAGAGGCACAGAAACTCACATCAATACCAACACTGTTACACAAATAATGTATGCTCTGACTGAACGACTCAAAAACGACCCAGCTAATGCTCTCCAAATGGACTTTAGCTGTGAGGGGCCGAGATGCCCATTGTATGATACACCGAGTGCAACTGGCAGTAAAAGAGCTGAGCATTCTGAGATATACTGCAGCAGGTAACTTCGATTGTAAACTACATCAAACCACATCCACGTTTGCAAAACTTTGTGGAGATATGGGATCAGAGCATGACAATGTTCTATTTCACATCGAGGCTTGCTAGTTATCGAGGGGGAGTGTTGGAAAGATTTTTTGCATTGAGAGAAGAACTGTTGTCATTCACAATGGATGTAAAAACAACAGACTTCGTTGACTTTCTGTGTAATTTAAAGAAAATGTTTCTCCTTGCCTACGGTATGTAACAGACATATTTGGGAAACTGAACAAACTGAACACAAGCATGCAGGGGAAATACAAATACATTATTCGGATGAGTTACCAAATCAGTGGATTCAGAGGAAAGAATTCTTATTGGAGAGAAAGTTTTTCAAAAGCAAACCATGTCTCCTTCCCTTGTCTGTGCATGTTACTAACAGACAACAGCATCAGTAAGTGTCCCACACGAGTGATGACTGCTCACCTCCAACGCTTGGAAGAGCACTTTAGGACTTACTTCCCAATCCGTTTGACTAACATCCTGGCTCAGTTGATATGCGGGTAAGTGAAATCGAACAGCTGATCAAGCTGTCATGTGACTGAATGCATTCAAGGGTCACTACGGAAACGTTTTGGTTCCTGACTCGAGGAGAATACACTGCCATCTCCCTCTGAGCATTAATGCCGCATCCAAAACAAGTGGGAACTAGGAACTGGGAAATCTCAGACTTCTGACATCAGTGCGTTCAAGACAACTGGGAAAAAAACAACCTCCGACTGGGAAAAATCTTTTTGAACGGTCATCCAACTCGGAATTCCAACTCGGGAACTCTGGCCTCTTTCTAGAGCTCTGACTTTCCGACCTAAAGATCACTGACCTCATGATTTGACCTCATATTTTTCAGAGTTCCCAGTTGTCTTGAAAGCGCCATAAAACGTATGGTACCCTTCGCCAGCTCATATCTGTGTGAAGCTGGATTCACATTAAAAGAGGCTTGCTAGTCATTAAAAGTATGTGATGATGAGTTGAGAAGACAATCAGAAATACTGTTAGAATGTTTTTGAACTGACTGCCATAGCCCAAAATAAAAAAGTAAACATTGGCTATTAATTACATAATGGTTTCCACATGGTTGGGGTCGCAAGAATTTTCAAATATCAAAATCAGGTTGTGGGCCAAAAAAACTTTGGGAACTCCTGCTCTGAGATTATAGTCACTAACCTTAGAAAACTATTATATTGAAGAGACGGCATACTGTGCCGAAAAATCTGAAGTGATATCTTCCCCTTTATCTGCACTGATCATGAAACACTGGATAGGTGAAAGCAACCTGCATGAATAATGATATTTCCTCAGTTATTTCACATTTGTGCGGATGACGGAAATGAGGCAATGAGAGGAAGCCACTCTAGACTATTTAACTACATCCAAATAGATATAGAGGACAAAATGTCATGTCCTGATATGTTTCACCTGTCTGTGTTTGTCCCCTCCCCACACCAGGTGCACCCTATCACCATCATTAATTAGTTTGGGTATTTAGTCCCTTGGGTTCTGTTGGGGTTTTGCCAGATCGTCTTGCCTAGTCAGTCGTTTCCAGCACTTTCCTGTATTACTAACTCTGCCAGTCTGTTTCCCGGTATTTGGACCTCTACCTGCCTGTTGGATTACGTTCCTGTCTAGCCCCTCATGTGCCTTCGACCTTCTGATCTGCTGCCAAACGAACTCTGCCTGCATTACGGATTACGAGCCTGCCTACTCCTCTGTACCGCCATCCTTCTGACCCCCGGTACCGAACGCTGCCTGAACTACGACCACGAACCTGACCCTCCTTATTGGACGACTGCTATTCAGATCCCCTGTTACGAACATTGCCTGTCATTTACTACGAGCCTGTCTTGCCCCATATATCCTATTAAACAGTCAATCATATCTCTGCCTCCGTGTCCGCTTTTGGGTCCCGTATATCTGTCGTTCTGTCACAAAAGATAAAGACACAAAACCAGAGAAATTAGAATGTGGTCACTGGTTATCTGGTTGATACATTTTCGGGTGCAGTTAAGAAAACATCAACTTTCTGAGTTTGCGTTCTAAATGCCACCTTATTCCCTATGCAGTGCAATACTTTTGACCAGAGCCATATGGGCCAAGTAGTGAACTATATCAAAAGTAGTGAACTATAAAGGGAATAGGGTGCCATTTGGGATGCAGACTGAGGTACAGGACATGGAAGGTATGGTCTCATCCAGACCTTTTTCTACACACACACACACACACACACACACACACACACACACACACACACACATGGCAACCACTTAGTCTATGTACAGGGAGTGTACAGTATGATCCAAATCTTTTCCACAGATACATGTTCACCTGAAAGATATAACTCACACACACGCACACATATGCACGCAGGCAAAGGCACGCACACACGCATGTGCACACAGCCACTTCAAAGAGACCCATCTCAGCCAGGATGTCAATCATCTCTTAGCTAAACAAAGGAAATGGTGGCTATTGAATTAGCAGCAAAACAGTCTTAGCACTCACACAGGCAGTCACGTTTGATGGTTTTACCAAGCTGACTGTTGAAGCACTCAGGTTGACTCACACACATGCGCACACACAGAGAGAGAGGGAGAGAGAGAGAGAGAGAGGGAGGGAGAGAGAGAGAGAGAGAGAGAGAGAGAGAGAGAGAGAGAGAAAGAAAGCCCCACTGAAACCACTAATCTAATTACTGATTGGACTGGAGGAAGGAAGGTGTTGGGCTCAATTCAAAACCACTAGAAGCCAACATGTAGAAACACACATGAGCATGCGCACGAGAGCAAACAGACAAACACACACTGTGATGTGGCCAGGCAGTCTACAGTACATGGACCTTGGTGAATGTCCCTCCTCTGTTCTAACCGCAGAAACATAGTTGACTCTCCTTACTTAGTAAGACGAGTCCTTTTATGTTTATTACAAAAGGAAAATGGTTGTTGGACAGATTTCCCTAATTCCCCTTTTTTTAGACTTTCATGTTAGTGGTTGTTTGAGGATTACTTAGGAGTTATAATCAAGCCATTTGAGGATTGTTTCATAGTTTCATAGTTCATAGTCTGGAAACAAAGGGAGTCTTACTGTTCCTTTATTGGAAATGGAGAGGGCTTGCAGGGAGGGATTCAAGTGTGTGTGTGTGTGTGTGTGTGTGTGTGTGTGTGTGTGTGTGTGTGTGTGTGTGTGTGTGTGTGTGTGTGTGTGTGTGTGTGTGTGTGTGTGTGTGTGCGCTTGTGAGCGTGTGTCATTTTAGTTAGTGTCTGACATGGCTCAGAGGAATTTTGACTGCTCACACACGTAAAGTGACTACAGAGTGACTCATTAGTAATTAATTATGAACAGCAGTATGATAAGGGTGGTACTATAAACTCGAACTCTGTAGCCTACAGTAAACCCATGCCAATAGGAGGGTATTCACCCGCAAAGAGTAAATACAAATTAAAACAGAGTAAAGACTTACATTTTTCAGTGTTTTAACACAAGCTTCCATAACACTAATCATTGTTGGTTTAAACAGAACAGATTACATGGTGATCTCGAGTCATTACATTCTGACTAACACTGACTACATTTATTAGCGAGACAAATGTTATTGGGGGTAGGCGACTACAGTATCCCAAAACATTTTGAGAACCACTTTGGACGTGCCTGTGCGGGTCATACTTGCACTCACATTCAAGCCTAGCCCTACAGAGCTCACCGTCATGTATAGTTAATAACAGTAAGTACAGTTATTTTATCAGTAACGTTCCATCTTAGAGCAGCGTTGGAGAAACGTGGAATGTATGTTCGTAATCGGTAGACGGTTCTGATTAGGAGGTCCTCGTTTGCATCACCGAGCAGTTCCCAATAAATAATTCAATACAATTGTTTGATGATGCCCAACCCCCTTCCAAATCAAAACCAAACATGGATGACTATGCTTGTGAGCACACGTCCATTCTGCTTCTTGTCTACTTTGAAGCTCATTTAGTGCATTTTTATACAATTAAAATACTTTCAAATGCTATTTGGAAACCAAAAAAACAACAAGCAGAAATGTCTTCAGCCATTATAATTTTGCCTGCTGTAGGTTCATTCACCTCAGTCTACAACGCTATACAATTGCAGTGTTTTACCCCAGAAAAGCATCAGCTACTGTTCAGTCAGTTGTAATGATGGATTGAATATAGATTGACATAGATAACCCTATAAATATCAGTTTTATACACTGAGTATACCAAACATTAGGAACACCGAACACCCTCAGAACAGCCTCAGGTCATCAGGGCATGGACTCTACCAGGGTTGCTGGCCCATGTTGACTCCAACGCTTCTCACAGTTGTGTCAAGTTGGCTGGATGTCCTTTGTTTGGTATATATATATATATATATATACTCAGTGTATATCGGCCTCTCTGTGAATATTATGTGATGTTATAATAGTCAGCTTCTAGTCTTTTGTAGCCTTCAGCTTGTTAAGGAGGTTTCAGCCAGTTATTGGTAATGTGCCCCCCTGCTTGTGGTGGTGGCAATAGTTTTGCCCAGTGACCGACTGAAGGTACTTCTACCTGGCTTTGCCACTTTGGTTCTGATGGGGAGAGTATACCATGTCAGTAGAAAGTAGGCCTACCAGTCGCCTGTTTCAGTGCAGCCGAAACCAGATTTTTTTTTTTGATGTTTTGGAAGAAATCATTATTATCATTATTGTTATTTTGCTGACATTATTATTTCTTCTAACCACCGTTACCATTACTATTGTTTTGTGAAAAGCACTGGGCCTATTTTTGCACCTTATCCTTTGACTCATGCCTGCCTGGCTGTCCGTGAGACACGTCCACCTTTTCACAGAACCCTACTAACGTTCCTCCAACTACACGGACCAAAGTCAGATATGTTTGAGCCTTAAATGTTTGTTTTAACACAAAGGGTAGAAGTTGCCTTGGCCTAACCAGCAAAGGTATTTGGGTTGACTCATATAAGAACATAGATTACAGAGGAAACTAAGAGAAGCACTTTAGTCCCACCTAGTGACCACAACCTCATTCTTCTCCAACAGGGAAGTCTAACTGACTATGTCCAGCAGATGGCAGCAGATACCTACCCCAGACTAAAGATGAGCACTGACCATAGAGATAGATAATTTGTATTTTATTTATTTAACCTTTATTTAACTAGGCAAGTCAGTTAAGAACAAATTCTTATTTACAATGACGGCCGATGCTGGGCCAATTGTGCGCCGCCCTATGTGACTCCCAATCCCAGCCGGATGTGATACGGCATGGATTCGAACCAGGGACTGTAGTGGCGATAAAGGACTCTAGTGCCCAAAAGTTCATTTTAGCATGGGCAGCGCTATTGAGGACGTTACTGAGACGTTGTTCAAGTTTACGTGCTGTACATTAGGGCTGTCCAACCCTGTTTCTGGAGAGCTACCCTGCTCCTAGAGAGCTACCCTCCTGTAGGTTTTCAATCCAACCCCAGTTGTTACTAACATAATTCAGTTTATCAGCCAGATAATAATGAATTATTAGAATCAGGGTTGGACAGCCCTAATGTACAGCATGTAAACTTGAACAACCATCTCAGTAACAGTTGCAATTAATCTAACCAATTACAAATTGGATTAGTTGAGACATTTGTTACTTGCCTTTGTGTCACATAAGATAAAAAACAATCAATGTTCATGTGAAATAATAGATATTGAAACAAACACGAGACTATGTGGTCATGTGTGGCTCATTTAAGAGGGGGTGTGGCGCTAGCAATGCCAATGTCATGGGGTCATCTCCTGTAGGGATCACATACACATACAAAGAACGTAGGTTATGCATTCACTGCACTGTAAATTCCTTTGGATAAGAGTGTCTGCTAAGAGGAATGCATTATTACCATAACAGTATCATGTGGTCTTGTGGTAAGAACATGAGGTCAGCAACATCATGGGGTCAGATCCTGCAGGGATCACATTCGCATACTAGAAATGTAGGCTATGCACTCACTGTACTGTTAGTTGCTTTGGATAATAGTGTCTGCTAAGAGGCATGTATTATTATATTACAGTGGCAGTATCATGACAGTATAATGTGGTCCTGTTTGACTAAAGTGGTAAGAGTATGGGCTCAACAATGCCAAGGTGATGAGTTAAATTCCCGCAAGGCAGCAGCTACTCTTCCTGGGGTCCAAACACATTAAGGCACTTACATTGCACATAAAACAAAAGATAAAACAGTACATCATATAACATTGTTACACCACTACATATCTACAACACAAAATGTATGGGAATACTATGCATATAGCAGCAAAAATGTAGGCTATGCATTGCATTTGTATTGGATGTGAAAATCTGGAGTACATCAGTGACATCCCTCATTCCCTCAGCCAACTGTCACTCACATACAAACATACAGTCTAGGCTCTTGCTCCATCAGTTGCCTTTGAGCTCTGTCTGTTATTGTGCAGCAGGTTGCTGGTTCTCATCCTGCTATGGGGCAGAACAAAATAATAAAATACAGTCTCATTCACTGTGCTGTGAGTCATTTAGGATAGAATTGTGTAAAGTGGCATGTATACATTATATGCATGAACGGACTGGGACCATAAATCATCTTGGGCATGGGCATTTCCAACACGCTGGCCCGTTTTGACCCTCGAGTCCCCATTATTAGCCAAATAATGATAATTATGTGCAAAAACCCCAGTTAAAGGGATACTTTGTATTTTTGGCAATGAGTCCCTTTATCTACTTCCTCAAAGTTAGATGAACTCGTGGATACCATTTTATGTCTGTGTGGGGTTTGAAGGAAATTGCTAACTAGCAGATGCTAGCAGATACCCATAGACTTCCAGTCATTGTGCTAACGCTAGTTAGCATTGGCTTGCAAAACTACTTCTAACTTCCTTCATACTGGAAACAGAGACATGAAAATGGTATCCACAAGTTAATCTGACTCTGGGAAAGTATATAAAGTGACTCATTGACAACATTTGAAAGTATCCCTTTAAGATGGACCAGCCCATCTGGTATTTGCCGTTACTAAGTGGCAGCTATTATTACATACAGTGGGGATACACTGCCGATTTTGCAGGTTTTCCTTCTTACAAAGCATCTAAAACAAAAATCCAGAAAATCACATTGTATGATTTTTAAATAATTAATTTGCATTTTATTGCATGACATAAGTATTTGATCACCTACCAACCAGTAAGAATTCCAGCTCTCACAGACCTGTTAGTTTTTCTTTAAGAAACCCTCCTGTTCTCCACTCAGTACCTGTATTAACTGCACCTGTTTGAACTCGTTACCTGTATAAAAGACACCTGTCCACACACTCAATCAAACAGACTCCAACCTCTCCACAATGGCCAAGACCAGAGAGCTGTGTAAGAATCCTCAATCAGGGATAAAATTGTAGACCTGCACAAGGCTGCGATGGGCTACAGGACAATAGGCAAGCAGCTTGGAGAGAAGGCAACAACTGTTGGTGCAATTATTAGAAAATGGAAGAAGTTCAAGATGACGGTCAATCTCCCTCGGTCTGGGGCACCATGCAAGATCTCACCTCATGGGGCATCAATGATCATGAGGAAGGTGAGGGATCAGCCCAGAAGTACACGGCAGGACCTGGTCAATGACCTGAAGAGAGCTGGGACCACAGTCTCAAAGAAAACCATTAGTAACACACTACTCCGTCATGGATTAAAATCCTGCAGCGCACGCAAGGTCCCCCTGCTCAAGCCAGCGCATGTCCAGGCCCGTCTGAAGTTTGCCAATGACCATCTGGATGATCCAGAGGAGGAATGGGAGAAGGTCATGTGGTCTGATGAGACAAAAATAGAGCTTTTTGGTCTAAACTCCACTCGCCGTGTTTGGAGGAAGAAGAAGGATGAGTACAACCCCAAGAACACCATCCCAACCGTGAAGCATGGAGGTGGAAACATCATTCTTTGCGGATGCTTTTCTGCAAAGGGAACAGGACGACTGCACCGTATTGAGGGGAGGATGGATGGGTCCATGTATCGCGAGATCTTGGCCAACAACCTCCTTCCCTCAGTAAGAGCATTGAAGATGGGTCGTGGCTGGGTCTTCCAGCATGACAACGACCCGAAACACACAGCCAGGGCAACTAAGGAGAGGAAACCTGCAAAATCGGCAGTGTATCAAATACTTGTTCTCCCCACTGTAATTGTATTTCTTTTAGCATACCAGTATCATGTCAGTATCATGTTCATGCTACTGTAGCTCATGGCACAGACTAGGACAGACTTGGCTCTGCCTGACATCTCAAACTGTACTGTACTGTTGTAACTCAACTTTACAATCAGTTGCTAAATAGAGATGAATGTTCAAATACTGTGGCAAATGAAATGTGTAAACACGTCACTAAATGCCAGATATAGGGTTGGATTCTAACATAACCTTTTACAGTATGTAACTCAAACTTTCGTGTAAATTATATTATATATTATAACATATTAATTTGAAAGGGAGACTGGGTTAGACATTGGCATTAGGTTAGTTACAACATATCTCAAATAGCATTTAGGGTGAAAGCTCACACTGTACCTTTCATATCAAAACAAAAGTGCTGCACTTCTGTCTTAATTGAGGGGGTGGTTTATGGAGAATTTTCAGTGCCAACAGAAACTGTATCTACATTTTTATTTAGATATTGAATTTGAATTCAGTATTTGTTCATGTTTAATGAACTAATCATTGAATTCATAAATGTAACTTGTATTTCATGATTTGAAACAAAATTTAATGAATATTGCATTCAGTTTTAAAATTCCATTTCAATTCATTTGAATATTCAAATGTAAAATGTATATATTCAGTTTCAATATGGCATTCATTGTCTGTGTATCAAGTTTACAAACTATAATTTACTATCTGTAATGCTCACAGGACGCGGAGGACACGTTAGAAGGAAGTATTTTGTCCCCCATAAGAATATGGTTGAATAGCCCTGTCATAGCCCTTAGTAGGATAGTTTTCCACTCCCTATGTAATCTTGCTCTTGTGACTGACTGGGTTTTAAGCGGACATCCTGCATGTCACAAGACTGTGTTAGCCCACTTAGCTAAAGCTCATTTACAGTGCCTTCGGAAATTATTCAGACACCTTGACTTTTTCCACATTTTGTTACAGCCATATTCTAAAAATTAATTAAATATATTTTTCTGACAATTGAGGTCAGGTGCATCCTGTTTCCATTGATCATCCTTGAGATGTTTCTACTACTTGATTGGAGTCCACCTGTGGTAAATTCAATTGATTGGACATGATTTGGAAGGGCACACACCTGTCTATATAAGGTCCCACAGTTGACAGTGCATGTCAGAGAAAAAAAACAAGCCATGAGGTAGAAGGAATTGTCCGTAGAGTGCCGAGACAGGATTTTGTCGAGGCACAAGATTCTTCCTAGAGCTGGCCACCCGGCCAAACTGAGCTGTTCCTCTCTGAAGATGGGAGAACTTTCCAGAAGGACAACCATCTCTGCAGCACTCCACCAATCAGGTATTTATGGTAGAGTGGCCAGACGGACCTCAGACTGGGGGCAAAGGCTCACCTTCCAACAGGACAACAACCCTAAGCACACAGCCAAGAAATCTCAGGAGTGGCTTTGGGACTCTCTGAATGTAAACGGTCTCTGAATGTCCTTGAGTGGCCCAGCCAGAGCCCGGACTTGAACCCGATTGAACATCCAAAATAGCTGTGCAGCAACGCTTCCCATCCAACCTGACAGAGCTTGAGAGGATCTGCAGAGAGGAATGGGAGAAACTCCCCAAATACTGGTGTGCCAAGCTTGTAGCTTCATACCCAAGAAGACTCAAGGCTGTAAGGAGTTTTTTTTAAATTTGCTAAAATTTCTAAAAACCTGTTTTTGCTTTGTCATTATTGGGTATTGTGTGTAGATTGATGAGGAGGGAAAATAACAATTTAATCCATTTTAGAATAAGGCTGTAATGTAACAGTGGAAAAAGTAAAGGGGTTTGAATACTTTCTGAATGCACTGTAAATACAATTTCTGTTGGCACGGAAATCGCTCCATAGTGGTTGTTGACATATGCAACCATATGATACATTATTTCCATTAGTTTGTTTTATTTATGCCTCTTGGCCTCTTGGCCTCTTGGCTGAATGTGTTTGTATTAACTCCTCAAGATGTCAGAGACAAAAATGGAGTGACTGAAAGCATCTTTAAAACCTCTTGAACAAAATGTACAGTTCCGCCTAAATAGACATACCCAAAAGTTATTATTTTTTATGTGGTGGCCATTAACAATAACTGGAACTCAACTTTCTGGTAAAAAGAGTTATAAATTGCTGAGGAAACAAGCTCAAGTACATAATACTAATATTATGAAAATATAAAAGTATCATACTGTATATAATGTTTTTTCCTATTCAACAAAAATGGGGGAATAGTGCTTGAAATAACTGAAATGCTTTCTAAATACAGTAAAAATCGAATTATAAATGACATGCTATGAGATTTTCACCTTAAAGTGTAAAATAAATATGATCATATTTAGTAACAGTACAAATTTGGCCCTATTTCATATAACTGGCAACAGAGCCTTTTCTGCCAATCCTCCCATGAGTGATGTAGAGACACCATTCGAATGTCTTCAGACTCTTTACTACTTCAGCTTTATGCACAAAGTGATTTTGTACCTCTTTGACCAAGAAAAAGTGGTGATGTATCAATTCTACAAAATTATTGAGTATTCGTTCATGTTCAGACCTCTAAATACGACTGAGAATGTCACAGATGAGTCCACGGTTGCTGAAATCGCTAGAATGTCCCCTTTCCGTCTCCAAGGCTGGGCTCCGTCGATCAGAGGGAGAGCAAATAAATTATTTGTATGGATAGGCCAGCAAATATGACACTTCACTCCCTATGCAAATGTGGGGTGTGAAACCTGACACTTTAAGTCAGCTCCGCTGACAGTGGTAAAGGAGAGCAGACAGATGGGACTTTCTGGCACTATAAGGCACTGGACCCTGTGATGTTCACAGAGTGAGTTGCACATCAACATATCAGTCGGAACCAGTCCACAACGGCTCTAAGTCCCCTAAATACCATCAAACAGGTTTAAATTGAAGAAGAGATGTCTGAAAATGCCAATTCAATTCACTAGGCTATACTCCTCTCTCCGGTTTCGGTTGCTGATGCTACAGAATTCAAAACGTTATCTCTGGATTAGCTTCACCTGTTCTCAATAAACACTTCTCATTAAAAGAGGACATGGGCAGACACACACGCACATTCACATACACACAAACACACAGCTAACATTAGACCTCTCCTTTGGTGAGAAGGTGCACTTGATACTGAATACAAATCCGTTTCCCCCTCTCTCTCTCTCTCTCTCTCTCTCCCTCCCCCTCTCTCTCTTTCTCTCAGGCCTTTCTCTCTCCCTCTATCTCTCTCTTTCCTTTCTCTCACTCTCATCCTCTCTCTCTCTCTCTCACATCTCAGGACCATAGTCAAGATTTATACAACGTGCTAAAACAGATCAATGTTTTTCAGGTCAGCTATATAGAGACAATACAAGGTCAAGTGATATTAAAGCCTTCAAAAGGTCTCTGTTCACTCACACTCACACACACACACACACACACACACACACACACACACACACACACACACACACACACACACACACACACACACTGACACACACACTCTCTCCTCCCTCTGGCCCCCTACCAGACAAAAGGACTGTGACTTGTAAGCACTGTAAAGCTCTGGAAATGAACATCGATCTGTGTTTGATAGGAAACAGCAAAGTAGGCTGACTTATTTAGCTGACTATCTTCTTCTGATGGTTTGATAACTCTCTCTGTCTCTCTCTCTCTCTCTCTCTCTCTCTCTCTGTCTCTCTCAATCTCTCTTTTTCTCTCTCCTCTCTCTCTCTCTCTCTCTCTCTCTTTCTCTCTCTCTCTCTCTCTCTATCTTTCTATCTGTTTGTCTGTTTCTCTCTAGGAAAAAAGGTAGAAAGGTTCATTGCAAACCATTCACCAGGAGCCTAACAGTGGGGGACACCTTAAGAGACACACACACACACACACACACACACACACACACACACATGTATACACGCATACACACACACCAACAGCCTGATAGTCACACACAGAGTGAGTGAGCTTTTAGCTTCTGAATTCACAGAATCACATGTCAGGATGCAAATTATATGGCACCCAGTATGTGTGCGTCATTCACAGCATCAGCTAGTACGAAAGTCGCTGGTGCTTATTAGGTAGATTCAAGGAATGTATAAATTACACCCCACTTCATTAAGTTTTACAGTTAGCTGTGGGGGATTGTGTGTGAACATTTATGAGAGATCAAATCAATCAGATCAAAACAAATTACATTAGGCAGACGCTCTTATCCAGAGAAACTTACAGTTAGTTAGCGCATACATGTTCATACTTTTTTTCTTCCTGGTCCCCCATGGGAATCAAACCCACAGCCCTGGCGTTGCAAGCGCCATGCTCTACCATCTGAGCTACACAGTAAAAAAAAATACATTACTTATTGTGAAACACAAGCACAAGCACAAAGCAAAACGCTGTGCTATCTGGCCCTGAATCGACAGAACACAGTGGCAAACCATTTGACCATGGTAGACACAGGAAAACATGGCTCCCTGTAGAGGAAAGGCTGTGCAACCACTCCACCACAGCAGAACCCGAGACAGAGCTGCATTTCCTGACAAAATGTAAAAAATATAAAACAATTTGAGAGTGTCATTTCCCCAAATTTGAAACCCATATTCAAGGTTTCAAAGACCTCTCTGATGAGGATTGGCTACCCGTCCTGTTGGGGGAGGAAGCAGAGAGCTGTAGGTTGGCAACCAACCCGCACATGTCCTCTAGGCTTATTGTTATTGTTCAATGTATAGTTATTTTGACCCTTGGTTATTGTTGTTACTGTTGTCCCGTTAACAATGTTGATTATTATTATTAATGATGTTGATATTGTAAATCTCCAAAGTAAGCTTGGGCAATATGTACATTGTTACATCATGCCAATAAAGCAAATCGAATTGAATTGAGAGAGCGAGCGAGAGAGAGCGAGAGAGAGCGAGCGAGAGAGCTAGACAAGCACACACACACCACTCACACACAGCAACCAAGTGTACTGTAATAAACCCCTAAATTGGCCTCTTTCTTGTCTCTGTGCATTGTGTCATTGTCAAGTGTGTCTGTGCGTACGTGCGTGTGTGTACTTGCGCTTCTCTGTGTATTTGTGTGTGTATCAGTCTGCATTCATTGTCTAGTGTTTGGGTTCCTCTCAGAAGTTTACTGTCACTGCGTCTCTGTAAGCGTGTAATAATCAGCCAATTGTCAGAGCTGAATACACATCTATACACTGTCCTGGAAATATAACAATCTGTTTGAAAAGACTTGGAATAATAAAAGGGGGAACTTATAAAAACAGGCAACGTCAGTCTATACACTAAAAACTACATTTTGTAGAAATTATGGGACAGATATAGAGGAATAATTTGTGCTCTTTTCAAAAGTTGTATTGAACATTTGCTGGCAGTGAAAAATACATTTGGCAGTCAACCCAACTCCTCTGGTATACTGATTAATTTGTGTTTAATGTTTATAATGTTTGATTATGATTATGATTCACCGGGATCAGCACTTGATCTCTTAATTTGATCAAGAATCCTGCTTTTCTTAGAAATTAGAAATTCAATTATTGAATACACATTATTAGGTATTGCACATGTAAGACAGCAAATACTCTGGTCAGGTAGGCAGCAGGTAGTCTAGCAATTAAGATCGTTTGGCCAGTAACCAAAAGGTTGCTGGCTCGAATTCCAGAGCCAACTAGGTGAAAAATCTGTCCATGTGCCCTTGAGTAAGGTACTTAACCCTAGTTTCTCTGGATAAGAGTGTCTGCTAAATGAAGTACATGTAATGAAAATGCTCCTAAAAATGTAAAAAGACATACTCTCCACCCCCCTCTCTCTCTGTTGTTCAAGGCCCCCATTAGCATCGATACAAGTTTGATAGACACAGAGCTCACATTAACATAATCTACATAGATGGCTATATTTCATGATTTATTAAACTATTTTTAATTAAGCTTGATACAGATAGATAGATAGATAGATAGATAGATAGATAGATAGATAGATAGATATATAGATAGATAGATAGATAGATAGATAGATAGATATATAGATAGATAGATAGATAGATAGATAGATAGATAGATAGATAGATAGATAGATAGATAGATAGATAGATAGATAGATAGATAGATATATAGATCTAAACCTTTTCAGTTATGGGGTGTCAGAGCTTGCCATTGAGCATTATATGGCGTGACACTTCAAAATACGCTCTCTCTCTCTCTCTTTCTCTATCTCTCCCTCTCTCTCTCTCTCTTTTTATTTCAGAAGAGCTTTTATGTAAGATGATACCTGCGAGTGTGGGTGCACTGTACCGTAGCCTACTTGCTCGAGCTCCCACTGTAGCGAGGGCGCCCTCTCTCTCTCTCTCTCTCTCTCTCTCTCTCTCTTTCTCTCTCTCTCCCGAACACGTTTCCCGGTGAATGATAGCATATCAACAGACCGTTTTGCCTGTTCCGTACTGAGCAAGAGACCACGCTTGAAAAAAGAAGAGTATCTTCAAATCGCCAATTGCAAAAAAAAACATTTAATTTCACCTGTGGCGGGAGCACATTGAAAGCACAACCGGAGGACTGTTTATTCAACTTGAACGGATTTTGCTAACATAAGTGACTACACTGCCCGGCGGATGATAAGCGTTCGCGACCGTTGTCTGTTTCGCGAGGAGGCAGGTTAACATTATCAGAGCGAGAAGGTGAGTGAGAGTGAAAGTTTCAGAGGGTATTGATACATTAGCCTATATTGTCCACTATAATATACAGCCATGGGTCTAAGAAAACGTAGTAATTATATGTCATTGTTAACATAATGTTAAGAGGCTTACAGTTAAGGAATTGTTGCATTTTTACAACGTTGGGTCAGTGAGCTTGTTGGTCATTATAATGGCGTAAATCACAGTAGGCTATGACAGTGTTGTAGGCTGTCTTGGCTAGTCCTTTAGTTGTACAGTAGGTGTCGGTATGAAGAGCTGCGGACTATTTTCAGTTGAAATTAATATATAGTTTGGCATGACAGGGAGCATGCTGACAGCCGATCTAGAAGCGAGAGAGTGATGATGGACTCGCCAATGACTCGACTCTAGCTGTTGCTCTCGAAGTGGAATTAATTTGCCCATTGATCTTATGTCATATCTTGCATGGTTGAAGTCAGTGATGCAGAGGCTAGGCTATACTATGCACTTCATGTAGACTAACCATATTTTTACTGTGTTTTAGCCACCTATTAGTATGAATTGAACGGGCTGCTTGCTGCACATTCACTATTAGCTGATCTAGATAAACATGTCCATCGGCATGGCTAACTAGCCCTAGATGACACGTTGATCTGATGGTCCATTCAAAGCGTAGGCTACTGTTTTTTAGACCAACCTTTACTTGGTTATGCTTTTTTGGTTGATTCGTAAAGTACCGGTGTCTTATAAATGTATGTGTCCAGTTGCAGGTGGGTCTTCAAAAAAACGGAATATTCAGAAAAATATTACATTTCCATTTTGGCAAATGTTGCTGGCTGTGTTCTGCATACAGGTTGTCCTCTAACCCAGCGGTTTCCAACCTTCTTTGAACTGTGGTACACCTGGGATAAAATTCTTGCAGCACACGTAAAATTGCCCCATTCATTTATTTAGTGATAATGACCATCTAATCTGATCCATACTGCACATCATCTATTTTCTGTGACAAACGTTTTTTTTTTATATAGATTAAATAATATTTATTTGAACTATTATCCTAATTTGATCTGCACCAGAGAGAAACAAATGTAGCTCTGGTAAAATATTTATTGGGTTTGAGCTAGAGACTAGCGGTTTTCTGCATTGTAAAAGCCATGCTCTGTTTTTTTCTATGGTAGATGCTCGGGTACAGCTGAGCCTAAGTAAAATTATACAAATGACTTTGTGGCAAGTATACTCCCTCTCCGGCCTCTAGGTCACCAGGCTGCAGATTGTTAGACACACCTGTCACCATCCTTACGCGCACCAGCGCCTAATGACACTCACCTGGACTCCATCACCTCCTTCATTACCTTCCCAATATCTGTCACTCCCCTTGGTTCTTTCCTCAGGTGTTATTGACTCTGTTCCATGTCAGTGCATTGTTCATGTTCCTTGTATTATGTTCAGTTTATTTATTAAACACTCACTCCCTGAACTTGCTTCCTGACTCTCAGCGCACTCGTTAAAGAATAACACCTTGAATAAGGAAAGCATCAGGGAGGGTTTTTAGTTTTTTTGTCAGTGTAAGTGACGTCGGGTCCGGGTGCCGCTACAGGACCAACCAACCGGGGATGCCTCAGCTGTCTCGTCAGGCTTTCATGCCTCAGTCAGCTCGTCAGGTTTTCAAGACCCGGTTGCCCGGTCAAGTGTCCGTTGCCGAGTCTACCGAGCATGCCTCAGCTGGCTTGACAGGTTCACTAGACTCAACCGGCTTGTCAGGCTCCCATGCCTCCGCCCGCTCGTCAACCTCCCATGCCTCAGCTGGTTTGCCAGGCTCCCCTGCCTCAGCTGGCTCGTCAGGCTCCCCTGTCTCAACCGGCTCGACAGGTTCCCGCGCCTCAGCAGAGGTGACCGGTCCGCTCCTGATCCCCGCGTTCGTCTCTTTGGTCGGCGTCCTGCGGCTGGAGCCGCGCGTCGGGGAGGGGTTGGTGTCACGTATACTCCCTCTCCGGCCTCTAGGTCACCAGGCTGCTGATTATTACGCACACCTGTCACCATCGTCACGCGCACCAGCGCCTCATGACTCCATCACCTCCTTCATTACCTTCCGTATATGTCACTCCCCTTGGTTCTTTCCTCAGGTGTTATTGACTCTGGTTTATGTCAGTGCGTTGTTCGTGTTTCTTGTTTTATGTTCAGTTTATTTATTAAACACTCACTCCTGAACTTGCTTCCTGACTCTCAGAGGGAACACGCATCACAAGTCCTCAACTGGCAGCTTCATTAAATAGTACCCGCAAAACACCAGTCTCAACGTCAAAGAAAAAAAAGCCATATCTTCCTCTGTCCAGTGTCTGTGTTCTTTTGCCCATCTTAATATTTTCTTTTTATTGGCCGGTCTGAGATATGGCTTTTTCTTTGCAACTCTGCCTAGAAGGCCAGCATCCCGGAGTCGCCTCTTCACTGTTGACGTTGAGACTGGTGTTTTGCGGGTACTATTTAATGAAGCTACCAGTTGAGGACATGTGAGGCGTCTGTTTCTCAAACTAGACACTCTAAAAGCCTCCCACTCCACTTTCTGTTCTGGTTCTGCCTCAGGATCTCGTCTTGGTATCTCTATGCATTCACATTGCCATCAAATAACATGCAATTGTGTTAGTTGTCCGTAACCCCACCGCCACCGTGGGGCACTCTGTTCACAACATTGATATCAGCAAACCGCTCGCCCACACAACACCACAGACGTGGTCTGCGGTTGTGACTTCGGTTGGACATACTGACAAATTCTCTAAAATGACGTTGGAGGCGGCTTATGGTAGAGAAATTAACAAATTCTCTGGCATCAGCCTTGGTGGGTATTCCTGCAGTCAGCATGCCAATTGCACGTTCCCTCAAAACTTGAGACATCTGTGGCATTGCGTTGTGTGATTAAACTGCACATTTTAGAGTGGCCTTCTATTGTCCCCAGCACAAGGTGCACCTGAGTAATGATCATGCTGTTTAATCAGCTTCTTGATATGCCACACCTGTCAGGTGGATGGATTATCTTGGCAAATGGGAAATGCTCACTAACAAGGAAGTAAACACATTTGTGCACAACTAATAATCATTTTGCGCATATGGAACATTTCTGGGATAATTTATTTAAGCTCATGAAACATGGGACCAACAATTTACATTTGAGTTTATATTTTTGTTAAAATATGATGATTTCTTTATAACACACAAGGATTTTCATTAGTTTCTGTTACTGTAAAAAAAATGTAAGCGTTCAATCAATTGGATTAGTGTAGTGCCTTTGTTACAACTATGAAACAGAAAGAATATTTGTTGGAACGCGGGAACAGACCCCAACCACCAAGACGCATGAGATGTGCGGTCAAATTATGAAAACATTTGTAGCCCAGGTGTGCTTGATAAATAGTGAAAATCTGCACAAAAGCAATAATGGCATTATAATGAACAGTCAAAAATAGTCAATTATTGTCAACTAGTGCTTACATGGTGTGCGTCTTCATGCAATGGCATCAGTTGGAGCATGTCCATGTCACATAAACATTGAAAGCTGGTAAGTGCATTGCTGATGTTGTTCTTTGGCTTGAAATGTATGACCAGCTCTCTCAGTGATAATAGTCACGTAGCATTGTCACGAACTTCTATCCAAACGATGCCATCTCTTCCTCTTTCCTGTCTCACCGTTTCAATTGGTGGTGGTGCAGGCACCTGCTCAGTGCACACGGGTCTGGCTCTCTTACGCTTAGGCCTTGGTGGTGTAGGTTCAGGCTGAGGCTCAGAATCAGGAGAACAATCATCAGTGATGTCATGATTAATTTCTTCCTCCACATCCGAGTCCTTTTCATTCAGGTCTTAGTAGCTGTAACGCAGCATGTGCATCCATTCGTCTTGGTCTTCTTGACATTGTACATTGCGCACGCTCTCACTTTGTACTCCAAGTAGGCCAGAGTAGACTGATAAGACTGCTTGGATTTGGTGGACTGATATAGGGTACATACCATTTTGAGATTATAATTACAATAGATCAAAACAATAGAATGGCCAGCCCGGTTCTTCATTCACAATTGGTGATTGCATTGATGGGTTCTGACTTATAAACTGGAAATATCCTTAATCATGTCACTAAGGGAGAGAGAGGAATGCAGGACTTTTACATTCTTTCAGAAAATGTTATTGTTAGACATCAGGTATCCTATCCCACAGTCAGTCAACATGACAATTGTGAGTTGGGGAGGAGTGAGGAATTTGGTCCGAGGTCAGGTCAGATGAAGTGAAAAAGAACAGGCATCACTAAAGTCCTGTCTAGCAACAGAGATGTATTGGCTGTCCAGATGTGTAAGGAGGAGACATAACATAGGAGGAAGGTTTAAATACCAGTGCTTGTGTAAATATGTCTTTGTCTGTTTAGCTGTCTGACCCATTGGGTGAATACACTTGGTTTAAGCTTTTATAGTTGTCCGTCAGTTTTTACTCTGTTATTGTCACGACTCCCTTCGAAGTCGGTCCTTCTCCTTGTTCGTGCCCTTAAGTTAGGGATCCCCATTGTTCCTGTGTCTATGCCCTTCCCAGTGAGCGCCCTTGACAGTCGACCATTAGGGTCCGGATTTATTAGGGAGGCCACCGCTCTCCTGGGCATGGTGATGCAGGGGATCACACAGAGAGACTTAGGTTTTTCCTCATTGACTCCCCTGCGTTCCCAGTAGTGCTAGGCCTGCCCTGGTTAGCCCTTCATAACCCCACCTTCTCGTGGCAGCAGAGGTTCTCACGGGGTGGTCGCGAGAGTGTCCGGGGAGGTGTTTAGGTGTTTCCATTGTTGCGACCACGGTGGAAAGTCCAGACCATGTCTCCACCGTGCGCATCCCCCCAAATATTTTGATTTGGCTCAAATACCACACCATTGTCGGGAGGATTGTGCGATAAACCTCAAGGTAGACGCCGTACTTCCCAGGAGTCACTTGTATCCCCTGTCCCAGACGGAGGCTATGGAAACATATGTCTCTGAATCAAAGAGACGAACGCGGGGATCAGGAGCGGACCGGTCACCTCTGCTGAGGCGCGGGAACCTGTCGAGCCGGTTGAGACAGGGGAGCCTGACGAGCCACGTATACTCCCTCTCCGGCCTCTAGGTCACCAGGCTGCTGATTATTACGCACACCTGTCACCATCGTCACGCGCACCAGCGCCTCATGACTCCATCACCTCCTTCATTACCTTCCGTATATGTCACTCCCCTTGGTTCTTTCCTCAGGTGTTATTGACTCTGGTTTATGTCAGTGCGTTGTTCGTGTTTCTTGTTTTATGTTCAGTTTATTTATTAAACACTCACTCCTGAACTTGCTTCCTGACTCTCAGAGGGAACACGCATCACAAGTCCTCAACTGGCAGCTTCATTAAATAGTACCCGCAAAACACCAGTCTCAACGTCAAAGAAAAAAAAGCCATATCTTCCTCTGTCCAGTGTCTGTGTTCTTTTGCCCATCTTAATATTTTCTTTTTATTGGCCGGTCTGAGATATGGCTTTTTCTTTGCAACTCTGCCTAGAAGGCCAGCATCCCGGAGTCGCCTCTTCACTGTTGACGTTGAGACTGGTGTTTTGCGGGTACTATTTAATGAAGCTACCAGTTGAGGACATGTGAGGCGTCTGTTTCTCAAACTAGACACTCTAAAAGCCTCCCACTCCACTTTCTGTTCTGGTTCTGCCTCAGGATCTCGTCTTGGTATCTCTATGCATTCACATTGCCATCAAATAACATGCAATTGTGTTAGTTGTCCGTAACCCCACCGCCACCGTGGGGCACTCTGTTCACAACATTGATATCAGCAAACCGCTCGCCCACACAACACCACAGACGTGGTCTGCGGTTGTGACTTCGGTTGGACATACTGACAAATTCTCTAAAATGACGTTGGAGGCGGCTTATGGTAGAGAAATTAACAAATTCTCTGGCATCAGCCTTGGTGGGTATTCCTGCAGTCAGCATGCCAATTGCACGTTCCCTCAAAACTTGAGACATCTGTGGCATTGCGTTGTGTGATTAAACTGCACATTTTAGAGTGGCCTTCTATTGTCCCCAGCACAAGGTGCACCTGAGTAATGATCATGCTGTTTAATCAGCTTCTTGATATGCCACACCTGTCAGGTGGATGGATTATCTTGGCAAATGGGAAATGCTCACTAACAAGGAAGTAAACACATTTGTGCACAACTAATAATCATTTTGCGCATATGGAACATTTCTGGGATAATTTATTTAAGCTCATGAAACATGGGACCAACAATTTACATTTGAGTTTATATTTTTGTTAAAATATGATGATTTCTTTATAACACACAAGGATTTTCATTAGTTTCTGTTACTGTAAAAAAAATGTAAGCGTTCAATCAATTGGATTAGTGTAGTGCCTTTGTTACAACTATGAAACAGAAAGAATATTTGTTGGAACGCGGGAACAGACCCCAACCACCAAGACGCATGAGATGTGCGGTCAAATTATGAAAACATTTGTAGCCCAGGTGTGCTTGATAAATAGTGAAAATCTGCACAAAAGCAATAATGGCATTATAATGAACAGTCAAAAATAGTCAATTATTGTCAACTAGTGCTTACATGGTGTGCGTCTTCATGCAATGGCATCAGTTGGAGCATGTCCATGTCACATAAACATTGAAAGCTGGTAAGTGCATTGCTGATGTTGTTCTTTGGCTTGAAATGTATGACCAGCTCTCTCAGTGATAATAGTCACGTAGCATTGTCACGAACTTCTATCCAAACGATGCCATCTCTTCCTCTTTCCTGTCTCACCGTTTCAATTGGTGGTGGTGCAGGCACCTGCTCAGTGCACACGGGTCTGGCTCTCTTACGCTTAGGCCTTGGTGGTGTAGGTTCAGGCTGAGGCTCAGAATCAGGAGAACAATCATCAGTGATGTCATGATTAATTTCTTCCTCCACATCCGAGTCCTTTTCATTCAGGTCTTAGTAGCTGTAACGCAGCATGTGCATCCATTCGTCTTGGTCTTCTTGACATTGTACATTGCGCACGCTCTCACTTTGTACTCCAAGTAGGCCAGAGTAGACTGATAAGACTGCTTGGATTTGGTGGACTGATATAGGGTACATACCATTTTGAGATTATAATTACAATAGATCAAAACAATAGAATGGCCAGCCCGGTTCTTCATTCACAATTGGTGATTGCATTGATGGGTTCTGACTTATAAACTGGAAATATCCTTAATCATGTCACTAAGGGAGAGAGAGGAATGCAGGACTTTTACATTCTTTCAGAAAATGTTATTGTTAGACATCAGGTATCCTATCCCACAGTCAGTCAACATGACAATTGTGAGTTGGGGAGGAGTGAGGAATTTGGTCCGAGGTCAGGTCAGATGAAGTGAAAAAGAACAGGCATCACTAAAGTCCTGTCTAGCAACAGAGATGTATTGGCTGTCCAGATGTGTAAGGAGGAGACATAACATAGGAGGAAGGTTTAAATACCAGTGCTTGTGTAAATATGTCTTTGTCTGTTTAGCTGTCTGACCCATTGGGTGAATACACTTGGTTTAAGCTTTTATAGTTGTCCGTCAGTTTTTACTCTGTTATTGTCACGACTCCCTTCGAAGTCGGTCCTTCTCCTTGTTCGTGCCCTTAAGTTAGGGATCCCCATTGTTCCTGTGTCTATGCCCTTCCCAGTGAGCGCCCTTGACAGTCGACCATTAGGGTCCGGATTTATTAGGGAGGCCACCGCTCTCCTGGGCATGGTGATGCAGGGGATCACACAGAGAGACTTAGGTTTTTCCTCATTGACTCCCCTGCGTTCCCAGTAGTGCTAGGCCTGCCCTGGTTAGCCCTTCATAACCCCACCTTCTCGTGGCAGCAGAGGTTCTCACGGGGTGGTCGCGAGAGTGTCCGGGGAGGTGTTTAGGTGTTTCCATTGTTGCGACCACGGTGGAAAGTCCAGACCATGTCTCCACCGTGCGCATCCCCCCAAATATTTTGATTTGGCTCAAATACCACACCATTGTCGGGAGGATTGTGCGATAAACCTCAAGGTAGACGCCGTACTTCCCAGGAGTCACTTGTATCCCCTGTCCCAGACGGAGGCTATGGAAACATATGTCTCTGAATCCCTGCGTCACGGCCCTTCACCCGCCTCCTGAAGTTTATTTTTTGTAAAGAAGAAGGAGGGGGGTCTGCGCCCATGCATTGACTATCGGGCTATCAACCAAATCACTGTGAGTTACAGTTACCCTGTACCCCTCATAGCCACAGTGGTCGAGTCAATGCATGGGGCACGCTTCTTTACAAAACTAGATCTCAGGAGCATGTACAACCTGGTGCGTGTCCGTGAAGGAGACGAATGGAAGACTTCAGGGCATTATGAGTACCTAGTCATGCCGTACGGTTTAATGATTGCTCCATCTGTTTTCCAAGCCTTTGTAGACAAGATTTTCCAGGACCTGCTCGGGCATGGTGTAGTGGTGTACATCGATGACATTCTGAGCATGTGTCCCTGGTGCGCAAGGTGCTTGGTCGTCTGTTGGAGCATGACCTGTACGCCAAGGCTGAAAAATGTCTGTTCTTTCAGCAATCCGACTCCTTCCTTGGATACCGCATTGGCCGACTCCCACCTCGGTAAAGGAAGTGCAGCGTTTCATTGGGTTTGCTAATTACTACCGGAGGTTTATCCGGGGCTTTGGCCAGGTGGCGGCTCCCATTTCCTCACTGCTGAAGGGGGGTCCGGCCCGTCTGCGCTGGTCGGTTGAGGCGGACAGGGCTTTTGGTCAGCTGAGGGCTCTGTTCACCTCAGCTTCCGTGCTGGCCCATCTGGACCCCTCTTTGGCGTTCATAGTGGAGGTGGACACGTCCGAGGCTGGGATAGGAGCTGTGATGTGGGGGATCGGGAGCTGTTGGCTGTCGTCAAGGCCCTGAAGGCGTGGAGACATTGGCTTGAGGGGGCTAAACACCCTTTTCTCATTTGGACTGACCACCGCAACCTGGAGTACATACGGGCAGCGAGGAGACTGAACCCTCGCCAGGCAAGGTGGGCCATGTTTTTCACCTGTTTTGATTTCACCCTTTTCATATAGACCAGGTTCCCAGAACGTGAAGGCAGACGCACTGTCCCGGCTGTATGACACAGAGGAGTGGCCCATGGATCCCACCCCCATACTCCCGGCCTCCAAGCATTGTGGCGCCGTTAGTCTTGAGCTGGACACAAACATTGAGCAGGCATCACGTGCAGAGCGCACTCCCCCCAATATTTGTTGTAATATAAATACTTACAACAAATTAAAGACTACATGTGCACCACCAAGTCAGAACAGTAGGCGAAATTAAGAGATGAAAATAGACCAAATTATTAGGGTGAGGCACTTGGGCTACTAACGGCTTACTACACAACATACACTTAGTATTTTCTTAGCTACAGTATACATCTCCCTGGCATATTACATCATTTATGCAGTAGCATACAATACATTTTTGGACTCACCTTGTTGTGCTGTGCTCTCTTGAACAGGAAGGTGGCGTGGTGGTCCTTCGTGGGCAAATTTTGTCATCAAACTTTGTCAGTTCCGAGTTGGATGAAAGTTAACAGTTGTTTTGAGCGCAGCACAAATCATGCTTCATTTACATTATGGCTAGTGTTGAATGTTCATAATTTTAAACTAGGAAAAGAGACCCTTAATCTTAGGCTTGGGACCACACCGCCACTCCACTGAATAGCAGGCTAATGATTGCTTTGCAATGCTTACAGTTAGCCACGGATTCCTTCCAAAACACTCATTGTTGAATTGGCCGATGAGCACCAATACATTTTATCTATAATTTCTCTTAATTATTTCTCTTTATATGACAAGGATAAAAAATGATTTGCCAGTAGATTGTCGACTTGATTGATGATGATGACTGCTAGATAAGGTTTTGAATGTATGGTGTTGAATTGATCAGTCCAATCAAAGCTACTTTATAGCCAATGACCTTGAGCCTTCTTGGATGGGCACTTCTAACGTAACTCTATGGCATCACCCAA
This sequence comes from Thymallus thymallus, assembly GCA_023634145.1. NCBI lineage: Eukaryota > Metazoa > Chordata > Actinopteri > Salmoniformes > Salmonidae > Thymallus > Thymallus thymallus. The sequence continues at coordinate 23,238,930 of CM042388.1, read as the reverse complement.
GGGGCTGAATTTTCTAGCTCTACCCTTAGACTTGGCGGTGACGTGCCCCCATGAGTGACAGAACACTGAGCCAATCACGGCGTAACGCTCCGTATTTTCTCCAGGCTTGACAGACCAACACAGAAAGCAATGAGCTAGGCTGAAACACCTGCATTTTGAAGCTGCCTTACTCAAGAAAACAAAAAAGAGACCATGTTTGTATGCAGCTTTTTTAACTCAATGATATACATTTGTTTTTTACATTGTTTGCAAACTTAAATGTGACATGTATTAATGCCCAAATAACATGTAAAACGGGGAAAAAATGTCCTGACCTGCCCTGAATGACGAGTCGCCACCAATTGGGGTGATTATCAACTGGGCATGGGAACTTCAAATATCGAGAGAAGGAGAGGAGCAGGCTCTACTGCCGGGAGGAAGGGCAACGGGGGAAAACAATTCAAAAAATGACATGCCCTCCTAAAACTGGTTATAACACCAGTTCTGCTTGTGACATTAAGATTCTATCAACGACAGTGGGTTTTATAGATTTATTCAGGAAAGGTCAAGGATGGAGGGTGGTAGAAAATGTATTACTTTTCATCTGATTGTCAAACAAATCATTTCAAAAAGTAGGTTACCTTCGCACGTTCATCCAAAATTATTCCAGCATCCGAACAGTGCAATGTGTTCAATTCATAAGTGTCTGAAACAACGACCATCTCACTGGAGAAAGCATCCGAGCAAGTGAAACAGCGCCCTCTGTCTTACTATATGTAGCTCATGTATCTGATGCTGTCTGGCCAAAAAGAGTATGACAGGCTACACATACTGAGACAGAGGGGTGCTGTTTCGCATGATTTACTGAGATTGAAACGTCTTTTAATCTGCGCATGACTCTGTCAAATAAATTATCAATATTAAAATATTTCATTTGGACGGGCAAGGAGATACGGTTGTCAGGGCCTGACTGGGGCCAGGTCTCTGGCTCCCTCTAGTGGGAGTTGTATGGCCACAGTCAGGACATGACAATAGTTCAGGGAGTCTTTTTTGAGTTTGGCCAATCCCCAATTAGAGGCAGCTGTCTTGAGTCTCTAATTGGGGATTCTATTTATGTTCACATTGCGTCCACCTGCGTGTGGATCATTCTCTGTGTCTGTGTGTGCTAGACACCAGCTCACGGTGCGATCTTCGTGTCCTGCGGTTCTTGTTTTCGTTATTATTAAATAAACATGTCTGCACGTACCTCTCGCTCTGTGCCTCGTTCCCTAACCATGCATCGTGACAACGGTTGGGCGAGCCAGGCCTCCTATGGCCCGCCCATAACACATTAGGTTTTCTGTCATGCTGAGACTATCTGATAACAGCATAAGCATCTGCTGCACTCTCACCAGGGTAGGAAATTAGCTCTACCAGCTACTCTGATTATTTTTACCAAAATAGTTATTTAGCCATGATTACACAACAAAAGTTAAATAAAGCGATGAGCATGCTTTCTGTTTTTCTAAAACAAGAAATGTATTACTAGAAGTATTGGGTTATATTGCTTAATTTCATTCAATTGACCTGCGTCTTTTAACCAATGTACGTAAAATAAATCAAACAGTTCTACAACTGAAAATCAAGAATCAACACAGTGCCTGATCTGTTACAAAAGGCTGAGGGATATGGCTTATTTATTATTATAGTTCAGGGCTCTACGTTGAAATTTTTTACAAGGAATACATGATGTTCTCCTAAGTAGAAATGTAGAAACGCACAAATACGTCTAAGAAAAGAAAGGTGGGGATACTAGTCAGTTGTACAACTGAATGCATTCAACTGAAATGTGTCTTCCTCATTTAGCCCAACCATCAAGGAGAACAATTCAGGTATTTGAGGGTGATCCATGCTCAATGAAACACAATCATTAGGTGAGACAAAAATGTTCAGCTCAGGGCCGGCGTTACGGGCGAGCCTTAGGGGGCCTGGCCCGCACTACTGTACCTCCTTGCCCATACAAATAAAATATTGATTTGACCGAGACACATGCCAACAGCAAGACGCGTCAATCTCAGATAAAGCATACGAGCGAGTGAAACAGCGCCCGTCTGTCTCAGTATGTGCAGTAGACCATGTATCTGATGCTGTCTAAGACAGAGGAGCGCTGTTTCACTCACTCTGATGCTTTCTCCAGTGAGAGAGTTTCAGCAGAGAGGAAGTGGCGAAGCAAGAGGGCTCACTCTCGTCAAAATCTGTCCAGTATATGCCCAATGTGTTTCTATGGGCATAATATGCAGACCTAAGCTTGTTGCCTGCCTTCCCGCTTTTGGGACAACGACTCCCGTTAGGAGGGTCGGAGACATGAGCATCTCGTCATTATATACAGATTTTTGGTTGTGTGTGTTTACGCATTCCACCGAGCACCATTAGCCAGTTGGCAGCCACAGATCGATAAGCAGGATGTTTGCCACTTCCTCTGTCCTCTGAGACCTTAGTTACTTTTCACAATAAGGGAATGCAATGAGGCCTACCAGGCCTGCTGCATGCAAATGTTGGAAAGTGCCCATTTGGCAATGTGTGATTTCCGATTGTCTTAACTTAACACGTCCAGCACTAATAAGCTGAGCTTCTGAGTTATTTTTTATTCATCTCACACATTGTAAACAAAGTCTGTTGTTTTTACATCCATTGCAAATGATAGTTCCTCGGTATTTGAAAAACCTTTCCAACATAATCACCAAGCCTCGGTGTGAAAGAGCAAAATATCATGATTTGATGATCCCATATATCCAGTGGAAACATCATAAAAAAAACGCTATCTGTCCCGAACTCACTGGTGTGGGAAACTCTGAGGGCCCGGAATAGGCTAATGTTGCAAGTTTTCTAGCTTCGGGCCGGATCCAGTTGATGATTTGATACAATGTTACACTTCACTAGCAATAGCTCAACTCAATACAGATAGAAAGGGAGGCAGATAGTTGGAGTAGAGAGATTAATGTGATTGAAAGAACCAGAATTTTCATCAGGATATTTTCAACTGTCTGTATTTGTCTGCTTTAGGCCTATGTATTTTACTTAGTTGACGATGGAAGTTATAGGCCTACTGCTGCATTGGCCTGAGTTCTATGTGCTAATTTCTTTAGCCGCAAATGGACCACAGTGTACCAATGTGTCCGTATTTTACTTCAGAAGTTTATGATTAACCACGTGACAATGATTTTGAGAAACAAAAATGTTATTATTGAAATGAAACCACGAAAATGCGCATCTAAAATAATGCATCTAAAATAATACGTAGAAATGGTAGGATAAATTGTAAGCTTCCCCAAACTTGAAACTCACGAGCTGCCTATAATATAACACCCATTTAAAAAATGTGAATACGTAAGCGCGTGCCCACATAGGGGGTTCTGTGAAAAACATGCCCGCCTATCTATATCAAAGGCCCGTACAACTGATTTGTTCTGTTGCCGTGGATCAGCTGCCCTTTTAAGGGACGGGCCATTACCGTGGTAACTTGTGTACTAGCTTGTCTGTGATGAAAAGTATCTCAGACTGCAATGTCTTCCTAGCAGCAGACAGTTGCAGCAAACTCAAACAAACATTGAAAAACACAGCCATGTCAGCCATGAAACAAGTCAGTATTCAACGTCCATCCATGTCTGAGGACGTCGGGAGATTACGTGGAAACCTGCCACTAGGGCAACCTCTTGATTCCAAAGGTTGCAAGTTCGAATCCAGCGATAGAAAGTTGTTTTTGAGATTTTTGTTTTAAGCCTATCCCAAACCTTAACCCTTACCTTAACCATTTGTTAATGCCTAGCCTTAACATTTTAGAGTTAATGCCTAAACCTTTACCCTAACCTTAAACATTTTGCGTTAATGCCTAGCCTTAAACACCTTGAAATTTGACGTTTGCAACAACAGCGAAATTTGACGTTTGAGAATCATGGATGAACATCTAATACTGAGGTGAGACTGTGAGAGCTAGTTGGAATATCAACCTAGCGTGTGAACTAAACAATATAACTGGCCATGAAACAAGAGGACAGTCACACTTTAGTAAAAAAAAAAAAAAAAAGTTGTTCCCAAATGCTCTGTGTGACCATCTGCCAACATGACTGGTAAAATAGACATTCTTACCCACCAATGACAAAATCTACCCGCATTTGGTGGGTGACGGGTGTCAATTTCCAACATGGGCTCTCACAAACTTACTTAAACAGCTACGCAGGCTTGCAAATACACCCACAGAGGGAGAGAGATGTTGCATCTCTCACTAAGCCAGCTACTGGAATAGCTGTAGCATTAACTTTTTTAGCTGTAGAGATACCTAGATACACCTGCCGGCTATATTCTCATGCCAAAACATTCATAGAAGTGTGTGTAAAAAGCTCTCATGACCTGGAGTGCTACACGCACACACGATCACAGGTATGCACACAGTAACACACACACACACACACACACAGATATGCTAATTCGCTACAACAGAGAAAGAAGAGATGTTTTGTTTGAGTATTTTTTTAATAATTATTCTAATGCTTTCGCCCACCTGGTGCCTACAGTATTTAATTAAGACAACAGTCACATCTGTCTTTATTGGCTTCTGGCCTAGTAAGACAGACAAGGTGCAGCCAGGAATCTTGTCTGTCGCTGTCCACTGTACTGTGCTGCTGAACTTGAGTTCCAATTCCTGTCTGCTTCAGTGGTGCTGACTAAAGCTCTTATGCTAACAGTACGTTAGCATCGGATATTTTACTCTTGTGGCAAAATCGCAACAATCCTAGTATTTTTACAGTCAAGGGGCCGGTTTCCCAGACAAATATTAAGCCTAGCCCTGGAATAAAAAACTATTCAATGTAGTTTATTTTTATTTTTATCCAGGAGTATAGGCTTAATCTAGTTCAGAGAAACTAGCCATAGATGTTTAACCCAAACATACCAGTCCTGGGTCAGTTTTGTATTTTCCCAATTAATAGTTAAGGTTAGAATTGGAAGAGTGGAAACTGATCCTAGATCTGCATCTAGGGAAACTTTCCCTGGAGCATACAGGATTGACTGGTATTGACCCGCAGGGGAAACTGACTGTACAGTGGGGAGAACAAGTATTTGATACGCTGCCGATTTTGCAGGTTTTCCTACTTACAAAGCATGTAGAAGTCTGTAATTTTTATCATAGGTACTCTTCAACTGTGAGTGACGGAATCTAAAACAAAAATCCAGAAAATCACATTGTATGATTTTTAAGTAATTAATTTGCATTTCATTTCATACGTATAGTTTGTAGTGTATTCCTTCATCAAAAGGGTTTGACTTTATTTCAAAGCCCTGTTATCCAACATAGAATGTAATACAGTATATATATATATTTTTTTGTTTAAATATTTGTATTTAACCTTTATTTGACTAGGCTATAGAATGACATAATAGGTGTAAAAGAAAAGCACTGACAACTGCTGCTGTAAAAAGGTTTTGAAAAATGAATTTGACTGATTGATTTAATAGAGTAGAAAATAAATGAAACAGCCAGCGTCACTTTAAATAAGAACTCAGAAGCTAACAGTACAAAGTAACACTGAATCAAATATATATAAATAACTTCAATTTTCACTCAGGAGAATACATTCCTTCACAACATTCTTCCAATTATTTCCATTCAATTATTTTCTCTGTCTTTCAACATACCTTTCACCCTTTCAAACTTTTCACTACTAGGGGAGTCACTGGTTTTATATAGTCACACATTTTCCACAGACAGAATATAACAATTCTCCCAGTCAGGTCAGGGTAGGCAGAGACATTTTATTTTTATTTATTTAACCTTTATTTAACTAGGCAAGTCAGTTAACAACCAGTTCTTATTTATAATGACGGACTACAAAAAGGCAAAAGGCCTCCTGCAGTGATGGGGGCTGGGATTAAAAATATAAATACATTAAATAAAAATATAGGACAAAACACACATCATGAGAGACAACAAGATACATACAGAAGATACATAGAATATAATAAAATGGAAAGCTCAGCTGTACTTTTACTTTTCACTCTGGAGTAGACATACTGTACACATGTATTCTATGTACTATACTGGTGTCCTTTCTATTGCATTCTCACATGCCTTTTACTCTTTCAAACTTTCAGACAGGAATCTTGGGAAGTCATTGGATTTGTATAGTATTTTTTTTTTTTTACAAATATAACATACCAATTCACCCAGTCAGGTCAATATTTAAAATGTTACACTCAGGACTGGACTTACTTTATGCCCTCACATTTATCATCCAGTGCCATTTATTTATCTCTCTCTGTCAATATTTATTTTTTACCTAGAGTCCTTGGCTTTCTATAGTTGCATACCATGCCTTCAGAACCCCTGGACCTTTTCCACATGTTGTTGTGTTACAGCCTGAATTTTTTATTGATTACATTTATATTGGCCTACACACAATACCCCATAATGTCAAAGTGGAATTATGTTTTTAGAAATGGAAAACAATTTAATTAAAGATGAAAAGCTGAAATGTCTTGAGTTCAATAAGTATTCAACCCCTTTGTTATGGCAAGCCTGAATAAAATCAAGAGTAAAAATGTGCTGAACAAGTGACATAATAAGTTGCATGGACTCTGTGTGTAATAATAGTGTTTAACATGATTTTTGAATGACTACCTCATCTCTGTACCCCACACATACCATTGCCTGTAAGGTCCCTCAGTCGAGCAGTGAATTTCAAACAGATTCAACCAAAAGATAAAATAAATGGAATAGAGCTAAGCACAGGCAAAATCCTTGTTCAGTCTTCTTTCCAACAGACATTCGGAGACAAATTCACCTTTAAGCAGGACAATAACCTGAAACACAAGGCCAAATATATACTGGAGTTGCTTACCAAGACAACATTGACATAAATTGCCTTTAAAATCTATGGCAAGACTTGAAAATGGCTGTCTAGCAATGATCAATAACCAACTTGACCAGTGGAGGCAGGTGGGAGGAGATATAGGAGGATGGGGTCATTGTATTGGCTGGAATGGAATGAATGGAACGGTATCAAACACAACAAATATATATAAACCATGTTTGATTCCTTTCCATTTAATCAATTCCAGCCAGGCCTCCTATAGTTTCTCCCACCAGCCTCCACTGATCTTGACAGAGCGTGAAGAATTCAAAAATTATAATATGCAAATATTGTACAATCCAGGTATGCATAGCTCTTTGAGAATTACCCAGAAAGACTCACAGCTGTAATCACTGCCAAAGGTGATTTTTAACATGTATTGAATAGGGGTTTGAATAGATGTTTTCACTTCGCCATTATGGGGTATTGTTTGTAGATGTATCACAACAAAATGTTGAGTAAGTCAAGGGGTATGAATACTTTCTGAAGGCATTGTATTTTCAACCCGGTCAGTCAGGATAGAGAGAGCAATAAAAGGGTTGACATACTGTTTTTCTTCAACTCTTCTACTTTTTTAATCCAAAGCCAATTCTATCACAACAAGGACCTCATAGTTTCCCTTAGAACTTCAACGTATTATGGATGAACATCTATTTTTGACACATTAATTCCACGTTGTTAAAGAGTTAATTCTGCGTGGTTACATGGTTAAAACAGAAACAACTAAAAGGTTAACAGCTAAGGCATTCATTCCAAGTGGTTAAGGTTAGGGCTATGGTTAGGGTACGGCTTTGTTAGACAGATATACAGTCACTGGCCACTTCATTAGGTACACCTTGCTAGTACCTGGTTGGACCCCCTTTTGCCTTCAGAACTGCCTTAATTCTTCGTGGCATAGATTCAACAAGGTGTTGGAAACATTCCTCAGAGACTTTGGTCCATATTGACATTATAGCATCACGCAGTTGCTGCAGATTCTCCCGTTCCACCACATCCAAAAGGTGCTCTATTGGATTGAGATCTGGTGACTGTGGAGGCCATTTGAGTACAGTGAACTCATTCTCATGTTCAAGAAACCAGTTTGAGATGATGTGAGCTTTGTGACATGCCACGTTATCCTGCTGGAAGTAGCCATTAGAAGATGGGTACACTGTGGTCATAAAGGGATGGACATGGTCAGCAACAATTCTCAGGTAGGCTGTGGCGTTTAAACAATGCTCAATTGGTACTAAGGGACCCAAAGTGTGCCAAGAAAATATCCCCAACACCATTACACCACCAGCACCAGCCTTAACCGTTGATACAAGGCAGGAGGGATCCATGCTTTCATGTTGTTTACGCCAAATTCTGACCCTCCCATCTGAATGTCGCAGCTGAAATCGGGACTCAACAGACCAGGCAACGTTTGTCCAATCTTCTATTGTCCCATTTTGGTGGGCCCGTGCAAATTGTAGCCTCAGTTTCCTGTTCTTACCTGACAGGAGTGGCACCCGGTGTGGTCTTCTGCTACTGTAGGCCATGTGCTTCAAGGTTCGACGTGTTGTGCGTTCAGAGATGCTCTTCTGCATACCTTGGTTGTAACGAGTGGTCATTTGAGTTACTGTTGCCTTTCTATCAGCTCGAACCAGTCTGTCCATTCTCCTCTGACCTCTGCCATCAACAAGGCATTTTCGCCCAGAGAACTCACTGGATATTTTCTCTTTTTCGGGCCATTCTCTGTGTTACCCTAGAGATGGTTGTGCGGGAAAATGCCAGTAGATCAGCACTTTCTGAAATACTCAAACCAGCCCGTCTGTCACCAACAACCATGCCACGTTCAAAGTCACTTAAATCACCTTTCTTCCCCATTCTGATGCTTGGTTTGAACTTCAGCAGATCGTCTTGACCATGTCTACATGCCTAAATGCATTGAGTTGCTGCCACGTGATTGGCTGATAAGATATTTGCTTTAACGAGCAGTTGAAACGGTGTACCTAATGAAGTGGCGGTAAGTATATATTGTGCTCTATTTCTTATGATGTTACTCTTAATAAGAACCAGAGACAAAACTGCTCTCGGTGACTTTCAAACATTTTTACGCCAGGAGTGTCATAAGCAAATGGACTAAAATCTGAATGTTACAGAAAGCTCTATATATACTTTCCCACTCAGCACGACTCCCACATATCAACTGGTAATTTTCCATAGCTGTCCAGTCCCTCTTCACACACTGCATAAAGGAGTGGTTTTCTGCTGGCTCCTTATCGCTTCGGGCACCAGAGTTCCAGCTCAAGGACACATTTTTTCTTTCTTGTATCCATTCTAAAGTCCTTTCAATTCACATCCTTATACACATTATGTTTTCCCACTACATCTAAGTTACATTTCTAAATACTAATATACACAGTATGATAAACTATACAAATGATACAATATTAATACAGGAATGGACACAAGAATACATGAATATACTTGATTAACTGGATATGCTTTACAGAACTCATCACTCCCCTTTATTAAACCATAACTCTCTTATTGTTTAATTTCCATATTAAATGTCCTAATACAGTTGTAGACCTTCTTGACCTTCCTTCCCTCAGGGACCTAGAAGTTTGAGAACTTGATAGAACAGAAAGAGAAGAAAAACAACAAAACACGACAATGGATTAATATAATCATATAGATGCATAATATAAAAAACATAACATTGTATAGAGTCACAGCTTGAGAAATCTGGCCATTCCCACACACACTTTCTAAATAACTCTTGTGCTTTCCCTCAGTCTTCCACCAGGGGCGGTACGTTCACAGGAGATTTTCTGAAGCCACAACCTCCTCACTGTGCTACACATTCAGGGCCACCCTGTAAACACGAGCTGTAGACTGGATCAGCTTCACCTCATCTTGTGGTAGATTTGCACTGTATATGCATTTCATCATCAGAGCCTTCACTACGTGATAGCCCAGCAAGGTTGACAGAGCGACACCTGCCACTGCTAACGCGGCCCACAGCGCATACTCCAAAATCCAACTCAATTTGCCCATCGTCCAACTCCATGCTACTCCTACAACCTCTCCTACAACATTAGTGGCATCCTGCGCTCTTGCTTCTAGACTGCGGTGAGTCTCCCTTTGCTGCTTCTCTCTTAGGTGGTACTGTAAGATCTAATATTGAGTCAGTGAGATATTCTTGGCCTTTCTCCCAGTGTTATCACAACTTCTTCCTCAAGAGCCTATCTATCGTCTCCTTATGTTGTGCTACGGTGGGTGTTGGTGGGTAATAACTACCATTAATCTCTCAACCCACAGCTTGTCGACTCCCCACCCTCCTGAGAAAACCCAAGGAGCGACATACACAAGCTCACAGAACGGGACCGCCGAAGTGCAAGTTGCAACACTCACTACCGAGGTCCAAACTGACACTGGAAGCAAGAAGAACTGCTCGTCGGGAGCCTAATTGCCCAACATCAGTGCCCGACTTCACTAATGCTCTTGTGGCTGAATGGAAGCAGGTCCCCGCAGCAATGTTCCAACATCTAATGGAAAGCCTTACCAGAAAAGTGGAGGTTGTTGTAGCAGCAAAGGGGTGACCAATTCCGTATTATTGCCCATTATTTTGGAATGAGATGTTCGACAAGCAGGTGTCCACAAACTTTTGGTCATGTAGTGTAAATATACACTACCGTTCAAAAGTTTCGGGTCACTTAGAAATGTCCTTGTTTTTTTTTTTTGTAAAAAATTGTCCATTAAAATAACATCAAATTGATCAGAAATACAGTGTAGACATTGTTAATGTTGTAAATGACTATTGTAGCTGGAAACAACAGATATTTTATGGAATATCTACATAGGCGTACAGAGGCCCATTATCAGCAACCATCACTCCTGTGTTCCAATGACACATTTTTTTAGCTAATCCAAGTTTATCATTTTAAAAGGCTAATTGATCATTATAAAACCCTTTTGCAATTATGTTAACACAGCTGAAAACTGTTGTGCTGATTAAAGAAGCAATAAAACTGGCCTTCTTTAGACTAGTTGAGTATCTGGAGCATCAGCATTTGTGGTTTCGATTACAGGCTCAAAATGTCCAGAAACAAAGAACTTTCTTCTGAAACTCGTCAGTTTATTCCATTAGAGAAATTGCACAGAAACTGAAGATCTCGTACAACGCTGTGTACTACTCCCTTCACAGGACAGCGCAAACTGGCTCTAACCAGAATAGAAAGAGGAGTTGGAGGCCCCTGTGCACAACTTAGCAAGAGGACAAGTACATTAGTGTGTCTAGTTTAACAGACGCCTCACAAGTCCTCAACTGACAGCTTTCATTAAATAGTAACCGCAAAACACCAGTCTCAACGTCAACAGTGAAGTGGCGACTCCAGGATGCTGGCCTTCTAGGTAGAATTGCAAAGAAAAAGCCATATCTCAGACTGGCCGATAAAAATAAAAGATTAAGATGAGCAAAACAACACAGACACTGGACAGAGGAAGATATGGCTTTTCTTTGCAACTCTGCCTAGAAGGCCAGCATCCCAGAGTCGCCTCTTCACTGTTGACGTTGAGACTGGTGTTTTTCTTTCAAAAACAAGGACATTTCTAAGTGACCCCAAACTTTTGAATGGTAGTGTATATCCTAACGGTAACATAAACTTTATTAATCTTAAATTTATTTTCCCAAGCCGACAAACCCAAATATTTTTTTGCAGTCAATTCCTCAACCCCTCCCTACTTTACCGGCACGAATTATTCTTGCATCTCATCAATGTCTTCTACAGATAGGTTTACAGTTCATACGGGTCAGAGTGGGTGGCCCTTGATGATGTCCCAATGTCAATATTTGGGGGATAGTCTGTCAGGGAGAGACACGGATTCAGTTGCAGGCAACAGTGTTTATTTTGCTCTCAAATGAGCCCAGGAAAAAATAAACAGGAACACAAAAGAAAAGAGGAAGTCCAAATAAATGTCCTCTGGGCCAGGAGAGTACTTCTCAAAAGAAACAAATTATAGCGTCATCCGACGCAGCGTCCGAGTTACATTGAGTTCCCTGGGGATGGTGATGAGCAGACAGAGAGGGTCTGGGGTGGTACATCCAAGTCCCAACAGAGAAAACACCTGGGCAGGCAGACTAGGAAACCAGGCCTGGCAGGAAACAGTGGAAGCAGGACAAAAATCAAAATGCCAAAACAAAAACAAAACAACACTTGGAGTCTGAAGAAAAACAGTAAGACAAGGCAAGGATAAGTAGGTCACAGGAAAAGCATACTCACAACAACGGTCTGACAAAAGACTGAACACAAGAAGACCTAAAATAGGGGAGGTAATGAGGGATTAATTGACAGCAGGTGTGAAGAGAACAAGGATAGTTAAGGATAACGAGTGGGAGGGGAGACACTACAATGACAGGGGAGCACATGGCCAGCTGTCAAAACAAGGCACGTGCTCAAAAAACACAAAACACAGCAGATCAGACGGAAGTCATGACATAGTCGGTGGATATTTTCCCAACCAGACTAATCCCTCACCTGAGCCGCCATCACCATCCTTTACCTCACCGTAAAGTCAGAACAGAGATAAATACCATCAAGTGAGTCTGTTCTTTCCCTTCTCTTTCCCTGTACTTCCGACTCATTGTTTCAAACATTTCAAATATTCTCTGTACCAGGTTTACGTAGTTTTTCAGTTACATTTCTCAACATGTGTGCAACCAAAATTCGGACAATTTATCATTCAGAAAATGCTATTCGCATTTAATTTAAGGTACATCCTTTCTTACCTGTGAAGAACCAACTAAAAACAAATAAAAAGACCACACACAAGTATTAACACCACTAATAAATATTCATAGCGGGTGGGTTGTGTGTGTATGCTGGTGTGTGTGGTCAAACGTAGGGGCAAAAACAAACAAATGGCCAGGCCTTACTTAATTGGGAGCTCCCTTAACAGACGGATCTGGGTATCTTTATTCTTTACAGAACTGCAGAATTGTACTAACTGCTCTCCCAAGGCACCAGCCCCAGGAAGCATTTCAAAGGGAGAGATACACAAACATTGTTCAATTTATCAGAATACTTGGTGGCGGACACCCAATCCTGTCCTGAAAGAGAATGTTTTTAGTTTTCACTATGCTAAACCTTAATCAGTCCAAACAATTCAAAATTCAAATTTGTACTTTCCATTTTACTTTCCAATTAACTTTCCATTTCCTTTCTTTCTCACTTTATTTGTTACTTTCACTAGTCAAACTTTCTGTTTCCTTCAACTCAGACTCTTCCAAGCCTTGTTTTAGTCTCTTTTAAATCTTGGGTGACATGGGTGTGGTTTTGAAATGAGGAATGTTGTTTTTTGCTGCGTCTTTTAGACTCTGGAGCATAAAATCCCAAGATCACATCTTTTAACACGACCTCTGAGATGTATTTTCCTGTCTCTGGAAACGCTGGAAACTTAATGTGGCAACCTTTATACACCGTTTTAAACTCCTGTTCTGCTTGCTCACACACTTGCTTCACTGTTTGTGCCCACCGGTCAGTGGATTGGAAGGCAAGAAGAGCCATATCCCCACAAAGCTGTCTCTCCTTGCCTCCACCTATTTAAAAAAAAATATATACTTCTCGTCTATTGAAAGGGCGGCAGGTAGCCTAATGGTTAGAGCGTTGGGCTAGTAACCGAAAGGTTGCTGGTTCAAATACCTGAGCTGACAAGTTGAAACATCTGTTGATCTGTCCTTGAGCAAGGCACTTAACCCTAATTTGCTCTAGGGGCTGACCCTGTAGGTAGGCTGTCATTGTAAATAAGAATTTGTTCTTAACTTACTTACCTGGTTAAATAAAATGAAGGATAAACTTGGTGCAAAGAGTAGGTATTTACTGTGGCAAATACCTTCCATCAGTCTTAAATGGAAGAAGTTTGGAACCATCAAGACTCCTCCTAGAGCTGGCTGCTTGGCCAAACTGAGCAATTGGGGGAGAAGGGCCTTGGTCAGGGAGGTGATCAAAGACCTGATGGTCACATAGAGTTTCTTACCCCATTCTAAAATTGGAACTGTGTTTTTCCCAATAGGGTGTGGCTCCATCTTCTAAGACTACTTTAATTCCCAGATTTGCTATGAGACTTGAAATTGTGCTCAGGTGCATCCTGTTTCCATTGATCATCCTTGAGATATTTCTTGAACTTGATTGGAGTCCATCTGTCATGAATGTTATTGATTGAACATGATTTGGAAAGGCACACACCTGTCTATATAAGGAAACACAGTTAAATGAATTGTCCATAGAGCTCTGAGACAGGATTGTGTCGAGGCACAGATCTGGGGAAGGGTACCAAAACATTTCTGCAGCTTTGAAGTTCCCCAAGAATGCAGTGGCCTCCATCATTCTTAAATGGAAGAAGATTGGAACCACCAAGACTCTTCCTAGAGATGGCCGCCCAGCTAAACTGAGCAATCGGGGGAGAAGGGCCTTGGTCAGGGAGGTGATCAAGAGCCTGATGGTCACTCTGACAAGAGTACAGAGTTCCTCTGTGGAGATGGGAGAATCTTCCAGAAGGACAACCATCTCTGCAGCACTCCACCAATCAGGCCTTTATAGTAGAGTGGCCAGACTGAAGCCACTCCTCAGCAAAAGGCACATGACAGCCCTCTTGGAGTTTGCCAAAAGGCACCTAAAGACTCTCAGACCATGAGAAACAAGATTCTCTGATCTGATGAAACCAATATTGAATGCCAAGCGTTACGTCTGGAGGAAACCTGGCACCATCCCTACGATGAAGCATGGTGGTGGCAGCATCATGCTGTGGGGATGTTTTTCAGCAGCAGGGACTGGGAGACTTAAAGATGAACGGAGAAAAGTACAGAGAGATCCTTAATGAAAACCTGCTCCAGAGCGGACTGGTGTTAAGGTTCACCTTCCAACAGGACAACGACCCTAAGCACACAGCCAAGACAACGCAGGAGTGGTTTCGGGACAAGTCTCTGAATGTCCTTGAGTGGCCCAGCCAGAGCTCAGACTTGAAACCGATTGAACATCTCTGGAGAGACCTGAAAATAGCTGTGCAGCGACGCTCCCCATCCAACCTGACAGAGCTTGAGAGGATCTGCAGAGAAGAATTGGAGAAACTCCCAAAATACAGGTGTGCCAAGGGTCTGAATACTTATGTAAATGTGATATTTCATTTTTTTTATATATATATAAATTTGCAAACATTTCTATAAACCTGTTTTTGCTTTGTCAATATGGGGTATTGTTTGTAGATTGATTAGGGAAAACAACGATTTAATCCATTTTAGAATAAGGCTGTAATGTAACAAAAAAAGGTCAAGGAGTACTTTCCGAATGCACTGTATACACTGAGTGTACAAATCATTAGGAACACCACTACTTCCTTATACTTAGCCTCAATTGTTGACTCCAATGCTTCCCACAGTTGTGCCAAGTTGGCTTGATGTCCTTTGGACGGTGGACCATTCTTGATACACATGGGAAACAGTTGAGTGTGAAAAACCCAGCAGCGTTGCAGTTCTTGACACACTCAAACCGGTGCGCCTGGCACCTATTACCATACTCCGTTCAAAGGTACTTAAATATTTTGTCTTTCCCATTCATGCTCTGAATGGCACAAATACACAATCCATGTCTCAAGGCTTAAAAATCCTTCTTTAATCTGTCTCCTCCTCTTCATCTCCACTGATTGAAGTGGATTTAACAAGTGACATCAATAAGGGATCATAGCTTTCACCTGGATTCACCTGGTCAGTCTATGTCAGTGGTCACAAACCTGTCGATCGTGATCGATTGGTCGATCTCCAAGGCATTCCTAGTCGATCGCCAAACATTTCTTTTAAAAATCCTATGATAAAGCCTTGTGCTCCTATTTATTTCATTCATCTCGGGCTGTTGGTGCTAGGTGCACCCGATTCAGCTGCCCTGTTTGCCATTTTGAACCATTTCATGTGTCTGAAGGTACAGACTCTGCCTTCCCGGCGGGCCCAGAAAGAGAAATCAAGTACACTATAGGCCTTCCGCTGGCCAATTGGATGGTTCAGATTAACATGTCTGCAGTAACGTTACAGGCACAAAAGAAAGCTGCAGCAACTGTGAGATTTTAAAACGTTTCAAATCATGAATAGAGAGATACTGTCAACGAATACAGCAAAGAGCTGCTGTTTGTATGAGTGAGTTCATGTTTAAGTTCTTACTCAGCACTATCAACACACGCATATTCTTCCTATTTCCATTTAGCGCTACAAGAAGCACTGCAGCAGTAATGAATGAGTAGGACAGTGTAGCGATTGGCTTGTGTTGTTATTAATTCAATTCAATTCAGCAGCTTGGGTCTTTTTTAATAGAAATATTTCACTTTCTCTGTTCATAGGAGTAACAACATGAATTTCTGCATGAGGCAGAAAGAATGCGGTGCGACTAGAGTTTTGCCATCAGCTGGAAAACTGTGTCCCTTTTTGGTCAGTGTCAGTGGAGGAAAGGGAGCGGAGGGATGTTGAGAGGCGGACCCTCAGTCTGCTGCTCTCTCCCTCCGCTGACTGACCATCAGATGCAGGCACCATCAGCCCCGTAAAATAAATAGAAAATAATTTAAATGTATAGTCGCTCAGCTGTGCCTTGCAAATAATACAACAACGGATCTATTATGGGTAAAGCCTACCTCAAATTGTTAAATATAATTTTAAAAAATGGCCCAAACAAATAGTCTGGCCATGCGGTGGCCAAACACACCCGCTATGTTACCACAGCTGTAACACTAGTGTCAATAAATAATTGAAAGTTCCACTACAGATATTTTAGATTCAACAGCCTGGAAAACATGGAGGACGAATAGATGGTCCTTATGAGTCACAGGAGGCACTGGAACAAGATTATATGAGTCACAGGAGGCACTGGAACAAGATTATATGAGTCACAGGAGGCACTGGAACAAGATTATATGAGTCACAGGATGCACTGGAACAAGTTATATGAGTCACAGGAGGCACTGGAAAATATGATATGAGTCACAGGAGGCACTGGAACAAGATTATATGAGTCACAGGAGGCACTGGAACAAGATTATATGAGTCACAGGAGGCATTGGAAAATATGATATGAGTCACAGGAGGCACTGGAACAAGATTATATGAGTCACAGGAGGCACTGGAAAAACATTATATGAGACACAGGAGGCACTGGAACAAGATTATATGAGTCACAGGAGGCACTGGAACAAGATTATATGAGTCACAGGAGGCACTGGAAAATATGATATGAGTCACAGGAGGCACTGGAACAAGATTATATGAGTCACAGGAGGCACTGGAACAAGATTATATGAGTCACAGGAGGCACTGGAAAATATGATATGAGTCACAGGAGGCACTGGAACAAGATTATATGAGTCACAGGAGGTACTGGAACAAGATTAAATGAGTCACAGGAGGCACTGGAACAAGATTATATGAGACACAGGAGGCACTGGAACACGATTAAATGAGACACAGGAGGCAATGGAACAAGATCACCTTTATTCTTTGTCCGGCCACCTACACTGCAGATTCTCCGTTCAACCAAATCTGCTCTCCTGGGTGAATTCCGTTATTTCATGATGCCAATTGTTGGAAAGATAAATCTTGTGCTCTATTTCTTATAATGTTACTCTTAATAAGAATCAGAGACAAAACTGCTCTCAGTGACTTTCAAACATTTATTCACCAAGAGTGTCATAATCAAATGGACAAAAAAATATAAACTGGTAATTTTCCATAGCTGTCCAGTCCCTCTTCACACACCGCATAAAGGAGTGGTTTTCTGCTGGCTCCTTATCGCTTCGGGCACCAGAGTTCCAGCTCAAGGACACATTTTTTCTTTCTTGTAAAGTCCTTTCAATTCACATCCTTATACACATTATGTTTTCCCACTACATCTAAGTTACATTTATAAGTACTAATATACACATAATGATCACCTATACAAATTACACAATATTAATGCATGAATGGATACATGAATACAGTGGTTGCTCGTTTAAAAGTTGCAGCATACTGCAGCATGGCTTGCGAGATGCTGCGGTATGGAACAGCATAGTATATAGCACAGATAAATACATCTTAAAACATGGTTTTATTTTATTTTGAAAGAAAATAGTCTTAGTTTTGTGTATTAAATGAGTGTATTAAATGTATTTGTTATACTGGCGGCTATTGGTAGGCTACTCGTTGAGTCCCGGATATTCTACTGTTAATATGCATGCCATACATCAGACCTTCATGGTTGAGGGTTTGAAACCTGCTCCCTACCTGCTTCTTTACAATATGTATCTTAATGTTTTAAAACTGTTTGAAAATGTATATGTTTATTAAGCTTATTGTAACCACAATGTCACAAATAATTGAAAACACACAACATGAGCAGATTAACTTGGTCAAAACATTGTCAGCCTTTTAATGCTTTATGATCCAAATGTTTAAAGAGCATGTGAGCGACGGAGAGAAACAAAACCGTCAGTCCACATGCATTTTCCGTTAGTCTGGTCTGTGATATTGAGTATATGTTGACATCTTACATTTTAGTCATTTAGCAGACACCCTTATCCAGAGTGATATTAAGCTTATGGTCACAGCATGTTTTCAAAATGCCTCCAGCTGTCCATCACTACTGTAAATAAAAACATTGGTGCAATTATATCATTTCATTCTATAAAAAAATAGCTCGTTTTTTAAGTCCAGGAATGGCTGAAGAATTGTAACATTTACATAGAGCTAACGCTGCAGATAGCAATACTGGGTGATTTGAAAAGTCATAGTCAATCGATTAATAATATAATCATTATTTTAGCAAAAATGTTTATCTTTAATTTACAATCTGTAGAAACTATGAGAATAGTAGTCTCTTTGTACATAGACAAGACCCTCAAGCTCGTCCATCTTGTTATACAGCGATCTCACGTTGCCCATAATGATAGACGGTATAGCCGGCTTGTATTTCCTAAGCTTTGCTTTACACTTCGATCCCGCCCTGCGTCCACACCGTCGCCTTTTCAACTCGTCCAGAATATCAAACTTTTCCCTGGGGTGCAGCAGCGCTGAGTGTGCTAAATCCAGGAGCTGGGCTTAGTTGTAAATAATTGAGGACTAGCGTGTACGTTCGGCGTGCCTCATTGATAAAAAGGACCGCTAAAACCTTCGAAAAACAGTAGCACTCATAATCCTGAACTATTATAGTTCAACTGTTGCAAAAGAAACTGACGGAAAACATACTAAAACAACAATTAACGCACAAACAATGGGAGCTGCTTAACAGGCGACCACATAGGGCGGTGCCAATCTCGTATACTCCAAGACAACAATTACCAAAACAGTAATTTAATGGAGATAAGCAAAACAACTTTGCTGTTTTTTAAAAGTCCCATTCATAACATTAGATTAATCATGGATTTATTTAAAGTGTGACTGCACTTTCTGATTTGGCCTCGTTTTAGATTTGATTCATTAAGAAATGCTAGCAGCCATGACTGAATTCAAATGTGAGTAGGTTTCGGGGTGTAGTTTTATGTAGGTGTCTCGTGTGTTCGTAGGTGGAAAGAGTTAGCCAAATTATTTAGCCAATTAGCTACAGCAGGCTGGTGTGCGACCTTGGCAAAATTGGTTTGATTTTGGGTAGCCTTTCACTGGGGCTAGTTAGGGACCGTCAATAAATGACACAATGTAAATTACACAATATTTACATGTTGCACAACTTTTAGTTGTCTCATTAGCTAGCTAGTCGAGGTAGTTATCAAGGTAGCTACATTGCTTAGCATGATTTTGCTATTCAGAATCTGTCAATATGTTTACAAATCAGTTCCATTTTGGTTCATGTAATGTAGCTAGTTAGTTAGTAAGCTTCAGCATGTAACTAGCTAGATACTGGCTATGTAGCTAGGCATTCATTAGTAACTATGAGCATTACATTTCACTGCATTTCATTCTTTCGTCTGGCGAGGTCAATATCTTACAAGGAAGATATTGATATTGACTTTTCCCATGATTCAATTAATATTTCACCAAATATGTTTGATCTTATTTCAGTATAGAAGACGAAGGGTCTAGGCATTGAAGAATAAATAACTACATGTGTACACATCAGACCTCCAAAGAGCTATTTTAGGTGAGGAACATCTGGCCAGTGTATGCCAAGAAGAAGCGTAGGCCTAACGACAGGAGAATTAGCTACTGCCACATTGTACAACATAAATTTCACTCAGATGATAGGATGGGACGACTGTAGCGTTACTGCTACCACAGGACATTTCTAAATGGTTGGAAATACCAGGATGTTGAGTTGTGGGTGGTAAGGTTTGATGATCCATTGTTGTGTATCTGTATAAATTTGAATAAAAACTAAACCATTGATATGCTCGTCTTCTTTATGCAATGTTTTTTATGCGATACAGGCCCATATGGCCAGTAATGAAGTGATCACAATTTGCTAAATAGTTTTCATTACTAAAGTATGACCATTTCTGGTATTAGCTTTGGTTCACATGTAATATAATATATTTATATATTTATTGAATGTTTCAATTGCAGGTTGACATTTGTGCTTTAGTTCTGCCATCATCTATATCGGGTCAAAATGTACTTTTTCACCAATGACAAACAGCTGATAGAGGCTGCCGCAATTTAAAGTAGTTTTGACCAAAGGTAGAGACTTTCTTTGGTTCACTAGCTAATGTGCATGAGATGTTGTCAATTTCCATTTTCCTATGTCATGTTAGCTGAGTACTGCAGTGGATGAGAAGAGCTTGTTGCTAGCGCTAATGTTTACATGACTATACAACTCCACAGCAAAACATATGTGACCCATTTTAATCAAAATGCGTTATTTGGCAGAAATGCTGGAACATGTGAACTTTCATGTCCCTTAATAACAAACTTGTATGCCATCTGTAAATACAAATAAAATTGTTAAATTACAAGCCTTGTTGGTGTAGCCACAGAAAAAGACAGCAACCTTCCCACTAGCCATGATTGGCTGAGATAATGAGTGGTCCGGACATGCTGAGAGAGGAGTTCGGATTGGTCTGCCATATAGAAGGCTTCTGTCTATTTGAGCCCAGTCTGTGTTGGTAATCCTGTCGAATGCGGTTTTGAAATCATTTCAAGCTAAAGTGTACTGTTAGCTAGCTAGCTAATATTAGCTGGCAGGCTCCCTAGCTAACATTATGTATATGACGTTATTATTAATTGTTGTTTAACTAGCTAACGTTAGCTGGCTGGCTCGTTAGCTAACGTTACGTGACGTGTGTTGCCTTACATTTTGTTTACCTAGCTAGGTTAATTGTTTACCTAGCTAAATAGCTACATGTCTTAAGCTAAAGCTCCAGCAGGTATAGCTCACTGGTCACCCCCAAAGCCAACACCTCCTTTGGCCGCCATTCCTTCCAGTTCGCTGCTGCCAATGACTGGAACGAATTGCAAAAATCATTGAAGCTAGAGGTTCCTATCTCCCTCACTAACTTTAAGCATCAGCTGTCAAAGCTGCTTATCGATCACTGCACCTGTATATAGCCCTTCTGTAAATAGCCCACACTACTACCTCATCCCCATATTTTCGCTAATCTTGCACTCAAGTATCTCTATTTGCACATCATAATTTGCACATCCTTCATTCCTGTGTTAATGCTAATCTGTAATTTATATCACCACTATTGTCTATTTATTGTCCTACCTCCTAACCTTACTGCATTTTGCACTACATTTGCACTCTGTATATAGATTTTCTATTGTGTTTTTGACTATGTTTGTTTACTGTGTAACTCTGTGTTGTTGTTTTTGTCGCACTGCTTTGCTTTGTCTTGGCCAGGTCGCAGTTGCAAATGAGAACTTGTTCTCAACTGACCTACCTGGTTAAATAAAGGTGAAATAAAATAAATAAAATAAAAAGCTGGCTGGCTCCCTAGCTAACGTTGCGTGTATGACATTGTTATTCGTATGCAGGGTAGTAACGACATGATTTGGCACTGTTCATTGTTGTTTAACTAGCTAACGTTAGCTGGCTGGCTCGTTAGCTAACGTGACGTGTGTGGTCTTACATGTAGTTTACCTAGCTAGGTTCATTGTTTACCTAGCTAGCTAGGTACATGTCTTAAGCTAAAGTGTACAACAGCCATTGAATATAGCCGATGTCAGTAAACATCAGCAAAAAAGCGCAGTGAAATTTTTGCCAGCAAAGCGGGTTTCATGTTTTCATGTCCAGAGGTAAACAAATCATCGGCCAGTGTCAAGTGTGCGCTCTGAACGCTCCGAGAGCGAAACGAGATGGGTGGGGCTAAAGCTTAAGAGGGTGTGAACGATGCTGAATAGGTGTAGACAAAGAAGAGCTATTCACTAGATACCAAAACTTTAAAATGTAATTTTCTCAGAACTGAGTTTACAAGTTTATCAACTTTCAAAGCAGAATTACTTTCCCATTGTTCCTAAAAAATGCAGTGTATGATATACTATTTTGTAGCTCTGTCTATCCAATGTAAAAAAACAGAAATTCAAATTTTGCTACATAAGACTGAATCCAGTTGGTGAGTCACATATTCATGTTGTTGGTAAGTGTATCTCAGAAACAGCATGTCAAGATAAAATTATACTGTAGAAATACATGTTTTTTGTCACTGCTATCAATTCTGCTTCACTAGAGTTCGAAACTTTTCCTCTGTGACCGTCAGACAGCCCTTTCAGTCTAGCACACTCAAGTGCAGGCATACAGTTACTCTCACTGCCACTGGCGTCGACACTGTGGCAAATGTCCAAGGTTACAAATTGTACCAGTCATCCCATCCCATCATCTGAGTGACATTTATGTTGTATAATGTTGGTACGTGTATCTCAGAAACAGCATGTCAAGATAAAATTATACTGTAGAAATACATGTTTTTTGTCGCTGCTATCAATTCTGCTTCACTAGAGTTCAAAACTTTTCCTCTGTGACCGTCAGACAGCCCTTTCAGTCTAGCATACTCAAGTGCAGGCATACAGTTATTCTCACTGCCACTGGCGTCGACACTGTGGCAAATGTCCAAGGTTACAAATTGTACCAGTCATCCCATCGCATCATCTGAGTGGCATTTATGTTGTACAATGTGGCAGTAGCTAGTTCACCTGTCTTTGGAATAGGTTAAGTTATTAGGCCTTAGCTTCTTCTTGGCATCCACTGGCCAGATGTTCCTCTCTCACCAAAAAAGCTTCTTCTTTTAACCACTACTCCTACTGTACCAGCAGAAATGGCCTCTTAGTAACATTGTACACTCATAAAAGCATGCACAAATGTGAGGACACACACACACACACACACACAATCTTAGTGCAAGGATGTCATAGGAATATAAGAGTCCATTACCTATCAGATGACTTCCAGCCATCGTCTAGAGCCAAGGAGCATATACTATTAATACTGTAGACAATGAATTAAACAGAGAGAGGGAGGGATGGAGAGATGGGGGTGAGAGAGTGAAAGTAAAAGGAGAGAGATTGGAGACACAGGTTCTAAAAAGTGTGACGACAGTAAGGTTTTGTAAAAAGAGAGAGACAGAGTGGTGAAAAACTGAGTGTTTGAGGAGTGAGAGGAAGTTAGTTTTTGCAAAGAATGCTTTAATCATTAAACGAAAACATTGTCATGTAGCTAATTAGTCTTTTATATAAAATCCAGCCCTCACGCTGGCATTGTCACTGTGTCAGAGAGAGAGAAGGAGAGAGAGAGAGAGAGTGCAAGAAAGAGAGAGAGAGAGAGCAAGAAAGAAAGAAAGAAAGAAAGAGAGAGAGTGCAAGAAAGAAAGAGAGAGTGCAAGAAAGAAAGGATGAGAGGGAGATCACAAGAAAGAAAGAAAGAAAGAAAGAAAGAAAGAGAAAACAAAAGAAAGAAAGGTAAAAAGAGAGAGAGAGAGACGATATACAGTATCTACCTCCTACCCCTGCACATCGACTCAGAACAGTATCTACCTCCTACCCCTGAACATCGACTCGGTATAGTATATATCTCCTACCCCTGAACATCGACTCGTGGAGTATATACCTCCTACCCCTGCACATCGACTCAGTACAGTATCTACCTCCAACCCCTGCACATCCACTTGTACAGAATCTACCTCCTACCCCTGAACATCCACTTGTACAGTATCTACCTCCTACCCCTGAACATCCACTCGTACAGTATATACCTCCTATCCCTGCACATCAACTTGTACAGTATCTACCTTCTACCCCTGCACATCGACTTGGTACAGTATCTACCTTCTACCCCTGCACATCAACTTGGTACAGTATCTGCCTTCTACCCCTGCACATCAACTTGGTACAGTATCTACCTTCTATCCCTGCACATCGACTTGGTACAGTGTCTACCTTCTACCCCTGCACATCGACTTGGTACAGTATCTACCTTCTACCCCTGCACATCGACTCTGCACAGTAAGGTTTTGTAAAAAGAGAGACAGAGAGGTGAAAAACTGAGTGTTTGAGAGAATTTACATAGTTTTTTTGCAAATAATGCTTTAATCATTAAACGAAAACATTGTCATGTAGCTAATTAGTCTTTTATACTAATTAGCTACACTCGGTACATTATCTACCTTCTACCCCTGCTCATCAACTCGGTACAATATCTACCTTCTACCCCTGCACATCAACTCGGTACATTATCTACCTCCTACCCCTGCACATCAACTCGGTACATTATCTACCTTCTACCCTGCACATCAACTCGGTACATTATCTACCTTCTACCCCTGCACATTGACTTATATAGTATCTACCTCCTACCCCTGCACATCAACTCGGTACATTATCTACCTTCTAGACCTGCACATCAACTCGGTACATTATCTACCTTCTACCCTGCACATCAACTCGGTACATTATCTACCTTCTACCCCTGCTCATCAACTCGGTACAATATCTACCTTCTACCCCTGCACATCAACTCGGTACATTATCTACCTCCTACCCCTGCACATCAACTCGGTACATTATCTACCTTCTACCCCTGCACATCAACTCGGTACATTATCTACCTTCTACCCCTGCTCATCAACTCGGTACAATATCTACCTTCTACCCCTGCACATCAACTCGGTACATTATCTACCTCCTACCCCTGCACATCAACTCTGTACATTATCTACCTCCTACCCCTGCACATCAACTCGGTACATTATCTACCTCCTACCCCTGCACATCGACTCATATAGTATCTACCTCCTACCCCTGCACATCAACTCGGTACATTATCTACCTTCTACCCCTGCACATCAACTCGGTACATTATCTACCTTCTACCCCTGCACATCAACTCGGTACATTATCTACCTTCTCCCCTGCACATCAACTCGGTACATTACCTACCTTCTACCCCTGCACATCAACTCGGTACATTATCTACCTTCTACCCCTGCTCATCAACTCGGTACAATATCTACCCCTGCACATCAACTCGGTACATTATCTACCTCCTACCCCTGCACATCAACTCGGTACATTATCTACCTCCTACCCCTGCACATCAACTCGGTACATTATCTACCTTCTACCCCTGCACATCAACTCGTTACATTATCTACCTTCTACCCCTGCACATCAACTTGGTACATTATCTACCTTCTACCCCTGCACATCAACTCAGTACATTATCTACATCCTACCCTGCACATCAACTTGGTACATTATCTACCTCCTACCCTGCACATCAACTTGGTACATTATCTACCTCCTACCCCTGCATATCAACTCGGTACATTATTTACCTCCTACCCCTGCACATCAACTCGGTACATTATCTACCCTCTACCCCTGCACATTGACTCGTACAGTATATTCCTTATACCCTTGCATGTATCTTTATTAAGATAAAAATGTTAGGATTGTTGGGAAGGGCCCTAAGCAAGCATTTCACTTTTAGTCTACATCCTTTGTTTACGAAGCATGTGATAATTAGTCTTATTCTTGAATGATCAAGGGGTAAGATTTTTATCTGTAGTTGAAAGCAATGGGTTAGAATAAGCCTTCATAACCTACACAAAAAATTATGTGCAACATCCATTTATGGCCAGCTATGTAAACTCTAACATAAATAAATAAATGTTGTTCAATTGTTAATATTCATTTTTGTCCTCCTGCCTCTTAAGCAGGTTGACGTTTCTTTATTCAAAGTCAAAATTGGCCTTAATTTAAGGTTACGGTTAGGTATTAGGGTTAGCAGTGTATGTCACGTCTTCTGCCGCCCGACGTCGGTGGTCTATTAACCACCGGTCCTGGCAACCCATCTTTACGCACACCTGCGCCTCATCATTAGGCACAAAAAGGCTGGATATTTGACCACATGATTAAGCATGTATTTAATGTAGCAAAAATGACAAACACATTTTTGACCAAATTAGCAATTACTTCCTTTTTGCTTGGTAGGGCAGAAAAGGTGACTGACATTCTGCACCTCGTTAATAGTAGAGGAGGGGGAGTGACATGACGTTGTACTGTTGCTAAGACCATTTGTAAACATAACAAATATAAATGTCCCATTGTGCCCATGATAAAGGAATAAGGAAAAGTCGGCCCCCTGTAGAGCTGACAGATGAATGTGCATCTCTTTAAACTGACTTTCCTTTCATTCTCCTCTTTTTCCTTGGAAGACTTCATACTACCAGTATACCTTTGATTACAGCACTGAGCAGGGTTAGAATGGGAGGATGAGAGAGAGGAAAGGAGGGAGGGAGGAGGAAAGGAGAGGAGAGGAAAAGAAGAATAGGAGGGTAGAACAAAACTATGACTAATGCTTTGGCACATGCAGATTTTATGTTTTTTTCTGCGTCTTCCGTCACTATGGTTACCGAGCAGGGTGTGTGTTGATTGGGTCAGCAGGACACACAAACACACACACACACACGCACAGACTAACACATGCACACACACACAGACACACACACACCATTCAACAGAGATGGATGGAGTGAAAGGGGGGCGGAGGAGAGGATGGAGGGATGTTTAAAGAAAGAAAGGAAAGAGGTTTTCAATCAAAGTCCTAAAGGCTTCACTGCAACCTGCTGTTTTTTCTCTCCTTTCTTGTGGCAACAGGTCACAAATCTTGCTGCTGTGATGGCACACTGTGGTATTTTATTCAGTAGATATGGGAGTTTATCATAATTGGATTTGTTTTCAAATATGTGTAATCTGAGAGAAATATGTGTCTCTAATATGGTCATACATTTGGCAGTAGGTTAGGAAGTGCAGCTCAGTTTCCACCTCATTTTGTGGGCAGTGTGCACATAGCCTGTCTTCTCTTGAGAGCCAGGTCTGCCTACGGCGGCCTTTCTCAATAGCAAGGCTATGGTCACTGAGTCTGTACATAGTCAAAGCTTTCTTTAAGTGTGGGTCAGTCAGGTATTCTGCCACTGTGTGTCTCTGTTTACGGCCTAATAACATTCTCATTTGCTCTGTTTTTCCTTTAATTCTTTCCAATGTGTCAAGTAATTATCTTTTTGTTTTCTCATGATTTGGTTGGATCTAATTGTGCTGGTGTCCTCTCTCTCTCTCTCTCTCTCTCTCTCTCTCTCTCTCTCTCTCTCTCTCTCTCTTCCTCTTCCTCTCTCTCTTCCTCTCTCTCTCTCTTTCTCTCTCTCTCTCTCTCTCTCTCTCTCTCTCTCTCTCTCTCTCTCTCTCTTCCTCTCTCTCTTCCTCTCTCTCTTCCTCTCTCTCTCTCTTCCTCTCTCTCTCTCTTCCTCTCTCTCTCTCTCTCTCTCTCTCTCTCTCTCTCTCTCTCTCTCTCTCTCTCTCTCTCTCTCTCTCTCTCTCTCTCTTTCCTCTTTCTCTTCCGCTCTCTCTCTCTCTTCCTCACTCTTGCTCTCTCTCTCTTCCTCTCTCTTTCTCTCCCTCTCTCTCTCTCTCTCTCTCTGTCTCTCACTCTTCCTCTCTCACTCTCTCTCTCATGCTCTTCCTCTCTCTATCTTCCTCACTCTCTCTCTCTCTCTCTCTCTCTCTTACAGCTAGGATTCACTGAGTTTCATTTTTGCGTCACAGTTTCTCTTGGGCTGTTGCTAGGGACATTATTTTGTATGTTTGGTTAGTCACAAAACAACAGGGAACTCGGAAACGTGCTCCGACTGGGGAAAAAAAAAACGCTTTGAACGTGCAGAAATACTGGCCCAATAGGTATACATGGACAGGACCAAGTTCATCGGGCTGTTTCCACACCGGTAATGGAGAGCGCCGCCACTGCTGTTGTGCAACCTGCCCCAAACAGCCTTCACTAATAGAGATGCAACACTTGTATGGAGAGGACTGTGGGCTACAGAAATGTTTGGCAGGGTGAATTACATGTATTATTGGATTTTGTTCCACCCTTTTCTCAAAGTGAACCAATAGGGAATAGAACCCAGATTATTTTAAACTGCAAGTACTGTTTCATTGACCTCCTGATTATACACCACATCATAGGGCAGGGTTTCCCAAACTCGGTCCTGGGGCCCCCCTGGGTGCACTTTTTAGTTTTTGCCTTAGCACTACATAACTGATTCGTATAATCAAAGCTAGATGATGAGTTTGGTTATTGGAATCAGCTGTGTAGCGCCTGGGCAAAAACCAAAACGTGCACCCAGGACCGAGTTTGGGAAACCCTGCCCTATGATGTGGTGTATAATCAGGAGGGGGGGTGCAGGACTGAGTTTGGGAAATGCCCTAGAGATGTACATCTCTCCTTTAAAGTACGATTCGATACACATCCAGATACATGGACGATACAGGAACAATACTTTTAGTTTGAAACGATTCAGTGCGATACGGTTTGATTAGTGGATCGATTCGGTTCGATACGATTTGATGCACTAACATTTGTTGCATGAACACATGAATTTTCCATTCATCTGACGCTGATGGAGCTCAGGAACTGGGCATCTGAGCTGGATCTGTCTGAGCTGAATTCTCTGAGCTGAGCTGAGCTAAGTGAGTGTGTGTGTGTGTGTGTGTGTGTGTGTGTGTGTGTGTGTGTGTGTGTGTGTGTGTGTGTGTGTGTGTGTGTGTGTGTGTGTGTGTGTGTGTGTGTGTGTGTGTGTGTGTGTGTGTTTGTGTGTAGGCAGGCACCTGAGGGAGGGAGGAGCATCTACCACTATGATATTATGGGGGGCAATTTGGGTCGGTTTGGGCTTCTATCAACTGATGCATTCATATCTGAAACATCTGATTGGGGGACCGATGCGTATCGGTGAATCGGTACATCCCTACAACACCCACAAAAATGTGTGCAGTAGTTTTTCAGCAAAATAATTTTGTGGTTGTCAGCAAACATTTTTATCATGGGTTTAGGAACCACTGTTTGCAATGATATGGCCAATGTTTGTTTTGTACTACAGTACAGATACATCACTAGTGAATAAAGCAGTGTATCTCCACTCTCTAAAGAAACACTGTTTCTTCAACCCACTATACATACCCTGGGTAGCCACTCGCAGTTATTAAT
This sequence comes from Thymallus thymallus, assembly GCA_023634145.1. Classification (NCBI taxonomy): domain Eukaryota; kingdom Metazoa; phylum Chordata; class Actinopteri; order Salmoniformes; family Salmonidae; genus Thymallus; species Thymallus thymallus. The sequence continues at coordinate 23,209,634 of CM042388.1, read as the reverse complement.
ATGAAATATTTAATATCTATGAATATTTCAACATGTTTGAAAAAACACCTACATTCGTACTATTTATCAGACAGAGCAAAAGCGGCACCCGGTTTAATGCAAAGGGAAAAGTTTGGTGTGTGTGTGTGTGTGTGTGTGTATGCATGTGTGTGTGCCTGCCTTTGCTTGCCCGGATGTGCAAGTGTGTGAGGTTTCAGTTACGGGTTGATGTGGTCTTGAAACATAATTAAGTTATAGTTCATTCAGTCTGTTTTTAGTTGTTATTTAATCATTTAAAGAATAATCTTTGCTGGTGTGTGACAATTAGCATGTATTTAGGCAATAGCTCGTTTATGTTGTTTAAATTATATAAATTATTTGTGATTGTTGTTTTCGATGGTTTGGCGTACATCCGACCATCCTGCTAGACTTTTCTTGTTTCTGCAGTAGCTCCATCGTCTGTGGTTAGAAAATCAGAATTCAAGATGAAGTGTTCTGTTTCTCTCTCTAGCTACAGTGCATTCGGAAAGTATCCACATTTTGTTACGTTACAGCCTTATTCTAAAATTGAGTAAATCAATGTTTTTCCACATCAATCTACACACAACACCTCATAATGACAAAGCAAAAACTGTTTTTTAGATTTTTTTTGCAAATGTATAAAAAATTTAATACAGAAATACTTTATTTACAATAGTATTCCAACCCTTTGCTATGAGACTTGAAATTGAGCTCAGGTGCATCCTGTTTCCATTGATCATCCTTGAGATGTTTCTCCAACTTGATTGGAGTCCACCTGTGGTAAATTCAATTGATTGGACATGATTTGGAAAGGCACACAGTTGTCTATATAAGGTCCCATAGTTGACAGTAGAAGTCAGTGAAAAAACAAGCCATGAGATGAGGTCAAAGGAATTGTCAGTAGAGCTCTGAGACAAGATTGTGTCGAGGCACAGATTGGGGAAGGGTACCAAAAAATGTTTGCAGCATTGAAGGTCCCCAAGAACACAATAGCCTCCATCATTCTTAAATTGAAGAATTTTGGAACCACTAAGACTCTTCCTAGAGCTGGCTACACAGAAAAACTGAGCAATCGAGGGAGAAGGGCCTTTGTCAGGGAGGTGAGGATCACTCTGACAGAGCTCCAGAGTTCCTCTGTGGAGATGGGAGAACTTTCCTGAAGGACAACCATCTCTGCATCACTCCTCTGATCAGGCAGAGTGACCAGACCAAAACCACTCCTCAGCAAAAGGCACATGACAGCCCTCTTGGAGTTTGCCAAAAGGCACCTAAAGGACTTTCAGACCATGAGAAACAAGATTCTCTGGTCTGATGAAACTAAGATTGAATTCTTTGGCCTGAATGCCAAGCGTCACGTCTGGAGGAAACGTGGCACCATCCCTATGGTGAAGGACGGTGGTGGCAGCATCATGCTGTGAGGATGTTTTTCAAAAGCAGGAACTGGGAGCCTAGTCATGATCGAGGGAAAGATGAATGGAGCAAAGTACAGAGAGATCTTTGACAACCTACTCCAGAGCGCTCAGGACCTCTGACTGGGGGCGAAGGTTCACCTTCCAACTGGACAACGGCCCTAAGCACACAGACAACGAAGGAGTGGCTTCGGAACGAGTCTTTGAATGTTCTTGAGTGGCCCAGCCTAATCGAACATCTCTGGAGAGACCTGAAAATAGCTTTACAGCGACGCTCCCCAAACTACAGGACAGATCTTGAGAGGATCTGCAGAGAAGAATGGGAGAACCTCACCAAATATAGGTGTGCCAAGCTTGAAGCGTCATAGCCAAGAAGACTTGAGACTATAATTGCTGCCAAAGGTGCTTCAACAAAGTACTGAGTAAAGGGTCTGAATGCTTATATGTATGTAATTTTTCTGTTTTTTATTTGTAATACATTTGCTAAAATTTCATTATGGGGAATTGTGTGTAGATTGATGGGGTGGGGAGGACAATTCAATAAAAGTCTGTAACGTAACAAAATGTGGAAAAAGTCAAGGGGTCTAAATACTTTCTGAATGCACTGTATCTGCTCTTTCTTTCAATGTTCTTCATTTCTGTAATTCACTGTCTATTCTCTCTCCTCTGCAACAGCTTGAATATTAATCCCCCTTCTCTTCTCTCCCTCTCTCTCTCTCTCTCTCTCTGTCTCTCTCTCTATATATGCACTACCGGTCAAGAGTTTTAGAACACCTACTCATTCAAGGGTTTTTCTTTATTTTTACTATTTTCTGAATTGTAGAATAATAGTGAAGACATCAAAACTATGAAAAAAAAAACATATGGAATCATGTAGTAACCAAAAATGTGTTAAACAAATCAAAATATATGTAATATTTGAGATTCTTCAAATAGCCACACCTTGACAGCTTTGCACACTCTTGGCATTCTCTAAACCAGTCACCTGAAATGCATTTCAATTAACAGGTGTGCCATGTTAAAAGTTCATTTGTGGTAGTTCTTTACTTCTTAATGCGTTTGTGTAAAACTTTATCAGGCAATACGTTATCCAACCACTAGGGGTCACACTCCTGCCAGGACCGGCGGTATGGCCCCCAGTCACTAGGGGGCGCAGGAGGTCTTTTGCCTGCAATCCTCCTCCCAGTTGCCAGGGGGAAACCATTGGCAAGAACTCTGTTGTAGTTAGCAATCATTGTTGATGATACTCACCTGTGTAAGGCCCTATTTAAGTTTGCCTTTTGTCATTGTTTTTTGTTCAGTCTTGAGCCTACCTGTACCCGTGTATCCCGTGAGTTTGCTGTGAGCCATTGTGCTCGTTTTGTTTTCCGTTTTGTGACCATTGGAAGCTTTGCTTCTAGTGTATTTGTTTGTACTTTGTTCCTTTTTTTGATCATTCTAAAAGTAAAAGTTACTTCAAGTTTATGCTGCTCGTCTCCTTGAGATTTTTGCTACTCCTCTGCACTTGGGTCTCAACATCCTCAACCGTGAGTTAGTTCACTCTGGAGGAACACCAGCTCTGTATCTAGGAGACCGGGCTTCTAATCCCGCTAAAAAACACATTCCAGGTCTTAGTCCATAGTCCCTGGTCCTATATCATTACAGTTTGAGACAATCAGTTGTGTTTTGACAAGGTAGGGGTGGTATACAGAAGGTAGCTCTATTTGGTAAAAGACCAAGTCCATATAGAGCAAGACCAGCTCAAATACGCAAAGAGAACTTTAAGACATGATGGTCAGTCAATCCGGAAAATTTCAAGAACATGGAAAGTTTCTTTAAGTGCAGTCGCAAAAAACATCAAGTGCTATGATGACACTGGCTCTCATGAGGACCGACACAGGAAAGGAAGACCCAGAGTTACCTCTTCTGCAGAGGATAAGCTCATTAGAGTTACCAGCCTCACAAATTGCAGCACAAATATATGCTCCACAGAGTTCAAGTAACAGAGACATCTCAACATCAACTGTTCAGAGGAGACTGTGTGAATCAGGCCTTCATGGTTGAATTGCTGAAAAGAAACCACTACTAAAGGACACCAAGAAGAAGAAAAGAAACACGAGCAATGGACATTAGGCCAGTGGAAATGTGTTATTTGGTCAGATTTTTTGCAGGTTTTTCATTCCAACCGCTGTGTCTTTGTGAGACGCGGTGTGGACATTAGACCAGTGGATGTGTATTTCCCACCGTAAAGCATGGAGGAGGAGGTGTTATGGTGTGGTGGTGCTTTGCTGGTGACACAATTAACCAGCAAGGCTACCACAGCATTCTGCAGCGATACGCCATCCCATCTGGTTTGGGCTTAGTGGGGCTATCATTTGTTTTTCAACAGGACAATGACCCAACACACCTCCAGGCTGAGCAAAGTCTATTTGACCAAGAAGGAGAGTGATGGAGTGCTGCATCAGATGACCTGGCCTCCACAATCCCCCGACCTCAATCAAATTTAGATGGTTTGGGCTGAGTGGGACCGCGGAGTGAAGGAAAAGCAGCCAACAAGTGCTCAGCATATCTGGGAACTCCTTCAAGACTGTTGGAAAAGCATTCCTGTGTGCAAAGTTGTCATCAAGGCAAAGGGTGGCTATTTTAATATATATAGAATATATTTTGACACTTGACACATGATTCCATATGTGTTATTTCATAGCTTTGATGTCTTCACTATTATTCTACAATGTAGAAAATAATACAAATAAAGAAAAACCCTTGAATGAGTAGGTGTGTCAACTCTAAACTGGTACTGTATACAGTTGAAGTCGGAAGTTTACATACACCTTAGCCAAATACATTTAAACTCAGTTTTTCACAATTCCTGACATTTAATCCTAGTAGAAATTCCCTGTCTTATGTCAGTTAGGATCACCACTTTATTTTAACAATGTGAAATGTCAGAATAATAATAGAGAGAATGATTTATTTCAGCTTTTATTTCTTTCATAACATTCCCAGTGGGTCAGAAGTTTACATGCACTCAATTAGTATTTGGCAGCATTGCCTTTAAATTGTTTAACTTGGATCAAATATTTAGGGTAGCCTTCCACAAACTTCCCACAATACGTTGAATTTTGGCCCATTCCTCCTGACAGAACTGGTGTAACTGAGTCAGGTTTGTAGCCTCGCTCTCACACGCTTTTTCAGTTCTGCCCACAAATGTTCTTTAGGATTGAGGTCAGGGCTTTGTGATGGCCACTACAATACCTTGACTTTGTTGTCTTTAAGCAATTCTGCCACAACTTTGGAAGTATGCTTGGGGTCATTGTCCATTTGGAATATCCATTTGCGACCAAGCTTTAACTTCCTGACTGATGTCTTGAGATGTTGCTTCAATATATCCACATAATTTTCCTTTTTGTGAAGTGCACCAGTCCCTCCTGCAGCAAAGCACCCCCCACAACATGATGCTGCCGACCCCCGTGCTTCACGGCTGGGATGGTGTTCTTCACCTTGGAAGCGTCCCCCTTTTTCCTCCAAACATAACGATGGTCAATGGCTTCTTCCTTGCTGAGCAGCCTTTCAGGTTATGTTAATATAGGTCACTTTCCCTCAGCCCCCCCGTCCCCCCCCCCCCCCCCCCCCGCTCTCTCTTTCTCTGTCTTTCCTGTCTCTCTGTCTTTCTCTCCCTCCTCTTTCTCACTCTCGCTCTCTCTCTCTCTCTCTCTCTCTCTCTCTCTCTCTCCCTCCCTCCGTCTCTCTCTTTCTCTCATATTCATATTCAGATAAGCTTTATTAGCATGAATGACAAAGCCAGTGTTGCTAAAGCAAAGTGAGATAAAGATGGTAATGATAATCTCTTTCGATCCCTCTCTCTCTCTCCATCTCCCCCTCTCTCTAACCCCCCCTCTCTCTGTCTCTCTGTCTCTCTCCCCCCTCTCCTCTCTCTCTCTCCATCTCCCCCCTCTCTCTACCCCCTCTCTCTCTCTCCCTCTCTCTCCATCTCCCCCGTCTCTCTGTCTCTCCCCCCTCTCCCTCTCTCTCTCTCCATCTCCCCCCTCTCTCTAACCACCCCCCTCCTCTCACTGTCTCTCTGTCTCTCCCCCCTCTCTCTCCCACTATCATTTAATTAATCTCATCACCGATTGCCTTCATAAATGAGTCAGTCTACTCAGACAGACCTCCATGCAACATGTTATACCCACAGGGGGAGTTGAGATATTTGGGCAGATTATGATGTTCTATCAGTCATGGTGTCATTTTAATTAATGTGGAGATTAAATTATCATGTTTAATTTGCAGGTTGGTTGGATCTAGCCTGTCAATCAATAATACATTTAAGTTATTTAACTACAGAATATGAGAGATTCTTTGATTGGCATATTTTCTCTCATGAGTTCAATGATGCTTGTCATTGTTTTCAACTTTACCCTACTCACCTTCATCTCTCTCATAAGTGTTTCCATCACTACGCACTGTAACCTTGTCAATGGCGCAAACTATTATCATTTTCATAAAATCCTGACTTAGATAACTTGACTTCTGTCGCTTTCTGAATTTGTTTTGTAGTATTTCCGATTTGGTGCGTTCTAACTGTGCGTATGCACTGTATTCTGACAAGATGACACGTTGGTTTAAGTGTGTGGGTTTATTCTGTGTGTGCATGTCTTCAGATGAAGTCGGCTGGGGTGGTGGAAGGAGGACTGTTCACAGAGAGTTACTGCAACATCTGTAACGCCCAGCTCATCTCCGAGTCGCAACGCACAGCACACTACGAGGTGAGTCTACATCACACACAAACCACACGCACGCACACACACACACACACACTCATACATATGTACACACCTCCAAACAGAAAGAGAAAGAGGGGATGAGGCCTGAGAGAGGATAGAGGGTATGGGTGTGGGGTTAACAAGAGGGTAGGCCGTGTTGCAGGGAGTTACCATGAGAGGGAGAGAGATAGGCCGTGTCCAAATACCCGTACTTGCTTTCTGAATAGTAGGCGTTTTAGGTATGCAAAATTAGAATGTTTTATTGTTTGAAAATGTAGTATGTGTTAAATGCCCGGATGTAATGACGCATTCTCAGTATGGGTGAGTCTAGTATGTTGATATTTGTTGCTAACTGCATACATTTGAACTAAACGGTACGTTCTAAATAGTATATAGTATGATACAGTGCATTCGGAAAGTTTTCAGACCCCTTGACTTTTTTCCACATTTTGTTACGTTACAGCCTTATTCTAAAATGGATTATATTTTTATTTTATCAATCTACACACAATACCCCATAATGACAAAGCTAAACAGGTTTTTGAATTTTTTACAAATGTATAAAACATTTAAAATATACATTTACATAAGTATTCAGACCCTTTAATCAGTATTTTGTTGAATCGCCTTTGGCAGTGATTACAGCCTCAAGTCTTCTTGGGTATGACGCTACAAGCTTGGCACACCTGTATTTTGGGAGTTTCTCCCATTCCTCTCTGTAGATCCTCTCAAGCTCTGTCAGGTTGAATGGGGAGTGTCTCTCCAGAGATGTTCGAACAGGTTAAAATCCAGTCTCTGGCTGGGCCACTCAAGGACATTCAGAGACTTGTCCCGAATTTACCACAGGTAGACTCCAATCAAGTTGTAGAAAAATCTCAAGGATGAATGCACCTGAGCTAAATTTCTATTCCCATAGCAAAGGGTCTGAATACTTATGTAATTTCTGTTTTTTATTTGTAATACATTTGCAAAAATGTCTAAACCTGTTTTCACTTTGTCATTATGGGGTATTGTGTGTAGATTGATGAGGGGAAAAATATTAATATTTAATTCATTTTAGAATAAGGCTGTAACGTAATAAAATGTGGAAAAAGTCAAGGATCCTTTCCGAATGCACTGTAAGTACACAGTATGAAGTTTCAGTCATTAGTAGACAAGACAGATTTCGACACGGCCATAGTGCCAGATGGATGGATGAATAACGGAGTGCTGGGAGTGTACACACACTCCAGTCCAGTCTTGCTGCTCCACTGCCCTCGTTAGATCCTTCCCCTTGGGATTCAAATACCATCTTCTTGTTCCCTGCCTGCCTGCCTGCCTGCCTGCCTGCCTGCCTGCCTGCCTGCCTGCCTGCCTGCCTGCCTCCCTCCCCTCCCTCCCGGCTCCTCTGTCCGTCACATCACTTTAGTGCACTTTCAGATCGCTAGGAGTGAGTATGTGTGTGTGTCCCTAGTACCTCTCAGCCCCAGCATTACCTCTCTCCCTCCCACTCTCTGCTCTTTCTCTCTCTTTTTCTCCTCCATGATCACTGCACACACACTCACTGTACACACACTCACTGAAAACACACTCACTGTGCATTCACTCACTGTACACACACTCACTGTACACACACTCACTGTACATTCACTCACTGTACATTCACTCACTGTACATTCACTCACTGTACATTCACTCACTGTACATTCACTCACTGTACACTCATTCACTGTACACACAGTCACTGTACACTCACTGAATGTACACTCACTCAGGGCAGGTCGAGGGCAGGCAGGGGTTTGTAAACCAGGTCAGAGTCAGGCGGGTACAGGACGGCAGGCAGACTCAGAGTCAGAACAGGCAGAAAGGTCAGAACCGGAAAGACTAGATAACAAAACGGGGGAAGGTTTACGGAAGTAATAGCACACACACACGTTTGTGGGTTTTGATGTAAGCCTGGGGATCCAGTAAGTTTATGACAGGGTCATACAGTGTTTTTGATTTTCCGCTGTGAGGTAAGCCGATGTGTTTCATTGGCCC
>CM042388.1:23184185-23201264 GCA_023634145.1 Thymallus thymallus | reverse complement strand
TGTATGTAGGACAGCCCTCTCACATACACACAGAGGTTGTGCAGTGACCTCCCCTGCCATGGCCTCCAGTAGGCAGATAGTGAGTTTGGCAGCTGTGCTTTAGTCTGGAGGCACTGGGCAACACACACACACAGCTACGGACTATCCCCAGGTGGGATGTGATTACACACCCATGCATGTACACACTTTTATATTATTTATACAAATTATTACACAGCACGTATAACACACAAATAGGTTAAACAACAGTCATATATACACATCATGCACGGTCAGTAACACATTCAGTAATATGCAGCATTTAAGAGGAAGGGGGAAACGCATGCAGTTATCAGTTAAACTCTCCGAAAGGTTTGTTTTGAGTTTCAGTGTTTTTTTGAAGGATGGTCCAGTCGCTAGCAGTGGGAGAATTTAAAAGCATTTTCACCAAAGATACTGTGTATCTTGGGGATGGCTAGGTTTATGTAATTGCTGGATCTCACACACACCCACACACACACACACACACACACAAGGAGTGTCACACACACACCACACACATCACTAGCTTCTACTTCAACAGTAGTGAAACCCAGGACACGCACACGCACACACAGTCTGAGTGGCTTGCTAGTATTTCCAACCAGCAGACCTCTAGCCAGATAATAGGCAACAACAACATCAACAACAACATTAGCCCCCTGAGAGTTTTCAATTTACGCAAAAAAGAGTAGGGACACTTAACTGTAAACACTATGTTGAAATAGTTTCATTATCCATTTGATCCCTTTTACCCTGTTCTGCTCCTCTCCTATTACCCCTCCCATTTCATCTCCCTTGTTTCTCTTGCTCACAAGTAGCTCGTTAGGGAGGTGTGCGTGTGTGTAAAAGGGACACACACACACACACAGGCTCCTCCATATGTGTAGTGAATGGAGTGACTGAGGTACTTCTAGACCATCCATATGACTCTCATACTCCTGACTAGTGCTTCACAGGAGTGACGTCACAGACACAGTGTGAACACTGCAGCCAGTAGCCAGTGCGTCACAGGATTGGTATCACACACACACACAGCAAGTGCTGGCTTACACTCCAACAGTAATGATTTCACACACTCAGGACACACACACACACTTCACATGCTTGACGTCAGTAATTGATGTTACTAGAAGCGTCACTGGAAACTTGAATGAAAAATATATGATGCACATAGGTGACATCATCTTTCTCGTCTATACTGTGCGTTTCTGGAATGGCACGTTTTGTCGGTCTTTTCTCTCTTCTTTCTCTCTTTCTTTCCTTTCTCGCTTTCTCTTTCCTTAAACCCAGGGGAAGTCTAAAAGTGTCTATGGGTCAGCTATTGTTTTATTTCACCTCCTGAAGCCTGCTCCTGTATTGACGTGTAGTTCCCTGAAGGGAGGAGAGAACTAACTAACAAACACTGGCCGTGTATGAATACCCATGCTTGCGTTAAAAATAGTAGGTATTTTGGGTATGTGAAAATAGAATGTGTTATAGGATGTGTGTAAGAGGAATGTCCAGTTGAACAAAAAGGAGAGCAGTCATTGATGAAGTAAATCAAAATTAATCCAGTTTAATTACAAGTTGCCAGCGGTGTAAAGTAACTACGTTTTAGGGGGGGATCTGTACTTTTCTTTACTATTTATATTTTTGACAACTTTGACTTTTACTCCACCACATTCCTAAAGAAAATATTGTACTTTTTACTCCATACCTTTTCCCCAACACCCAAAACTACTCGTTACATTTCGAATGCTTAACAGGACAGGAAATTGTCCAATTCACGCACTTATCAAGAGAACATCCCTGGTCATTCCTACTGCCTCTGATCTGGCGGACTCACAAACTCAAATTATGTTGGAGTGTGCCCCTGGATATCCGTAAATTTAAAAAACAAGAAAATGGTGCCGTCTGGTTTGCTTAATATAAGGAATTTTAAATGATTTATACTTTTACTTTTGATACTTAAGTACTACTAAAACTCAATACTTTTAGACTTTTACTCAAGTAGTGTTTTACTGGTTGGCTTTCACTTTTACTTGAGTCATTTTCTATAAAGATATCAAGTATGACAATTGAGTACTTTTTCCACCACTGCAAGCTGCAACAGGGAGACAACGTCCAGCATGATAGCAGGGCCTTAAATTCTAATCTCACAGCACCAATGTTCTGTGAACACTTGCTGAGAGGCATGTGGGAAGTCACAACATCAGCTGCTACAGCGTCACACAATGTCACAGAATACAGTAACAATCAGTGTCCTCAGTCCTTGTACCTCAAGTCTAGGGCTGGGCGAAAGGGCCAAAATATCTTATCATGCTGAGGTGGGAGGGTTTGTGTGGTTGTGTGTCTCTGTGTGAGCGCAGGCAGATCGCTCAAGAGTTACATCGAAATTGGACATCAATCTATGTCCTGAGGATGTTGGGAAATGCCTTTAAAACAGGCCACTAGGGGCAACAGTGAGTTATATTACCATCAAGTGGACAGGGGTGTTGGATGGGCGTAATCCCATGACTCCAGATCAGAATGTTGCGTGTTCGATTCCAGTGGTGGACTCTAGTTTTTTTATTGTTTTATTTTGACCTTATCCCAAACCTTAACCCTTACCTTAACCCTTAACTTTGGAGCAACTTTGAAACTTGACGTTTGGAGAAACTGAACAATACTGCGAGAGCACGATGAGACAAGGAAATCCAAACCATCCCCTAACCTGGACGATGCTGGGCCAATTGTGCGCCGTCCCATGGGTCTCCCGTTCACAGCCGGCTGTGACACAGCCTGGGGCCTCAGCATTCATTTCTGAATTTGCGATTTCCAACTTGTTGAGTAATGTTTATTACCAACAGCTAATGAGCCCCGATACATTTGATAATTTCTCTTCATCTGACAAGGTTTTAAAAGGATTTGCCAGTAGATTGTTGACTTGATTCATGATGATGACTGCTTGTCTAGCTTGCTAGCTTAGATTTTGAAAGTATAATGTTGACATGATCAGTCCAATCAAAGCTACAGTAGATATGACATGATTGTATCTGTGGCCAATGACCTTGAGCCTTCTTGGATGGGCACTTCTAATGTAAGTCTATGGCAGCACCCAATGGGCTTGAATTCTTGACCTCTACCCGTAGATTTTGCAGTGACATAGTGTCCCTATGAGTGACAGAACACTGCTCAGAACATTACTAACCCCCACACTCTGTATTTTCCGCTGGATGCTCCACCACCACAGAAAGCACTGAAACACCTGCATTTTGGAGCTGCCTTACTCAAGAAAGCAAAAAAGAGAAATTTGTATGCGGCTTTATTAACTCAATGATTTATTTATTTAAATTTTTTTGCAAACTGATATGTGACACGTATTAATGCCAAAACAGCATGCCTCACCTGCCCTGAATGATGCATTGCCACTGCTGGGAATACAGATATGCATCTGTTTGTCACTTTTTTTTTAAGCAGGGGCGTGGATCAGAAAACCAGTTAGTATCTGGTGTGACCATAATGTTCCTCATGCAGCATAACACATCTCCTTTGCATAGAGTTGATCAGCCTGTTGATTGTGGCCTGTGGAATGTTGTCCCAATTCCTCTTCAATAGCTGTGTGAAGTTGTTGGATATTGGTGGGAATTGGAACATGCTGTCGTACACTTCGATCCAGAGCATCCCAAACATGCTTAATGGGTGACATGTCTGGTGAGTATGCAGTTCATGGAAGAACTGGGACATTTTCAGCTTCCAGGAATTGTGTACAGATCCTTGCATTTTCTGGCAACAGCTCTGGTGGACATTCCTGCAGTCAGTATGCCAATTGCACACTCCCTCAAAACTTGAGACATCTATGGCGTTGTTGTGAACATTTTAGAGTGGCCTTTTATTGTCCCCTGCACAAGGTGCACCTGTGTAATGATCATGGGACCAACACATTACATGTTGCGTTTATATTTTGTTTCTTTCTTTTTTTTAAATCCACACTTATAAAAGTGTATCTTTGTCTGTTTCCCTCTGTTTCTCTGTGTGTATAATTAGAGGTGTTTTCACACTCATCTGAACAAAAAAGAGGTGAAACGATAGGAGAGAGGGAGGTATAAACATGCTTAATTAGAAGTGTATTGTTTGCGGGTAGGGTGTGGCTACATACACATGCACATACAGACACCGACATCACACTGTTTGTCTGTGCACAGATACAAATAGGTATCATGTAAATGAGTTTCACCAGATGAGAGAGAGAGATTTGAGTAAAACCAGTCCTAGTGTCATCACAGTGGCGGCCCGTCCATTAGGGCTTTACATGCGGCGCCCAACTTGTTAATTGGTAAAATATATATATATATATATATATATATATATATATATATATATATATATATATATATATATATATATATATATATATACAGTGTATATATACACATTTTAAAAAAGGATATAATTCAAGGATTATGTTACAAATGTCTATAAATGTGTGGTAAATGTGTACATTTTACTGTTTCAAAAATATATTGTTAAAAAAAAGCTGTTATAAGCATATACTTACTACTCTGTCCCTCAGAGTTTGCCAGGACATTTTCTGTGAGGGGGAACTGCACCAATGAAATCGCAGGATTTGATAGCATACATTTTAACAGTACAAAGTAAATGGACCGTCCTGGGGTGCTCAAATGTGCGTTCAGTCAGAACTTTTGGGTCTGCTCTAGTCTCCCTCCCAATGAGTCTGACAGCTTACTTCTGAATATGACACTAGATCTACCAGGTACAGATGCTGCTAAAGTTAAAAGCAAATGTAATTAGCTTGTAAATAAATAATCGTAACAGTCATGGGAGCCTGGGACTTGATAAGCCGGACATCTACATCCAACAAGAGTCGAAGGACAGAGGAATACACTAGGTAGAACCTTCTCATCGTGGATCTGGTAGGACAAAACAGCTCTGGCTGGCCAATTTTATTGTTTCCCGCAAGGTGTTAATCAAGTTCTACTATAGGTGACACAGCGACATGTTGTGTGGACTAAAACAGCATAAAACCAGGTGTATCACTGTAACGAATGAAGGTTCCACACCACCTCTCACGCACCACCAGAGGGAGACATCACCCGAATACTAACTGGTTATCATTTGGACTTCATCTCCCATAGGCCCTCATTCCTGGGACTAATTACACACACCTGCAGTTCATTACACACACTACTTAAGCACTCCATTTACACAGTATCAGTGCGAAGTCTTGTTTTGCGCCGGTGAACTTTTCTGAGCGTTTATTCCTATTGCTAGTATTTTTCCCGTTCTTTGACTTGGACTGTTTCTCATACCCTTGATTTGTTTGCTGCCTGCCCTGACCTTTGCCTGCCCTTGGACTCTGTTTGCTTTCTGCCTGCCCTGATCTTTGCCTGCCTTTTGGACTCTGTTAGTTTGCTGCCTCCCCAGAACTCTGCCTGTCTTTGGAATTTGCATGTTTGCTACCTACCCTGACCTCGGCCTGTTCCAGCTTACGCTGTCTCTATTGCATCTTTTACTGCTTGTGAGTCTGACTTGCAATAAACTGCAGATGGATCCTCACTCCGCTGACACTTCATTACAATCACAAAGCATTATCAAATTAATTAACCAGCTACAATAATTTTGAGAATCACTGAAAAATAGTTTGGTCAATTTTTGGGTCAAATTACCAGTTATCTACCTTTGATAAGTAGCTAGCTAGCTAGCTGGTAACTTTCTAGCTACTTAGTTCCCATGCCAATGTCAAGTCTATCTTAATTATCTAATATCTGACTAATTTGGAAATTTCAGAATGAAAGTTAACTGGCTAGCGCATCATGCTTTATGACATTATGTTAGCTATCCCCAGTACGATAATGTTTTCACTTATTGCATCTGCATGTTTGTTACATTCTCCCTGGTGCACTTGTTCGTTTGTGAGCTGGTTTCTAAATAGTATAATCCAATCCAGCAATAGGTAACTTTGATGGGGATGAAGGCCACAAAAAATCTGAACTCATGAGTGGCTGCAGTAGCTCACGGGTCTGCACAGCCACATCCATACCATTTAGCAGATGCTGTTATCCAGAGCGACATACATTTAATGCATTCATCTTAAAATAGCTAGGTGTGACAACCACATATCACACTACACTTTTCCTCAATAAAGTAGCTTTCAGCAAAGTCAGAGCTACAGTAGTAAGGCAGAGGGGGAGGGGGGGAGTCAAGTGGGAGTGTTAGTTCATGAAAGGCATTATTATTATTTTTACCCAGGCATGCAGTCAAAGCCGGCCCTATATTTTTGGGGGCCCTAAGTGACATTTTGTTGCAAAACAGTGGCAGAATGTGGAGCAGTGGTCATAAAAAAATGTATATGTAAAAGTGAAATAGGTGTATTTGTGCTGTTGTTCAAATGCACGGGTTGCTTTATATATCTTCTCAAAGAAACTACCGGTAGTTTGAAAACTTGCCATCATATTTCTGTCATGCTGCTTTGTTGACAACTCCAACCACCAATCCCCCCCCACGCCCCGAGCATTCAGCCAATCAGCGTCCGCCACTGGTCAGTCAATAGATTATTTCAGGAATTACAATAATGAGCTGTCAGTTATTCAGATGTCAAACAAATGACGCACAAACACCAACACACACACGAATACATACTGTACACACACACACACACACACACACACACACACACACACACACACACACACACACACACACACACACTCACCTCATTGTCACAAACTCTTCCTAACAAGACTTCAATCCCATATGGAACACAACACTGAGTGACAGTTTTCCGTTCTCCTGTTTATTTTTGTTTTCCGCTCCTCTCCAAAGTACAATGTGTGTGTGTGTGTGTGTGCGTGCGTGCGTGTGTGTGTGTGTGTGTGTGTGTGCGTGCGTGTGTGTGTGTGTGTGTGTGTGTGTGTGTGACTTATCAGGTTGGCATCATGATCCTCTATCATATCATAGTTGTTACAATCGATGTTACAATAGTTACAGCTACAATCGCAAATAAACAAATTCACAGTTGTCTTCCGGACTTCAGTTTAATACACTTATTTTCACACACTCTGAACTATTTTGTTTTAAAATGTCACGTATCATTGACAGTGTCTCTGTGTGGGCTGTCTCAAAACCACAGGGTGCTAAAGCTGGGTCAGTCATGTAGAGGAGCGGGAATTGCTCAAATGAGACAGGGAAGCTAAAAGAGAGTAGAAACCCCTGAAGAGGGGGCACTTTTAGAGGAGAGGAAGCAGGAATACAGAACAAAAGTTTTATAGTATGTGACATTTTGAAAATAGAGTATGTTTTAAATGGCCAGATGTCATACTCATTTCAGCTTTGACAAAACCTGATAAAAAACCAAAATGAACCAGTAACGCAAAACAACGCAATCGTGCATGACACATTCTCAGTATGCTTAAATAGAACGTTTTATAGTTTGTGAATTTCAGAAAATCGAGTATGGTTTAAATACCAGGATGTAATAGTAATTTCGTCTCATCTAGTAGAATTCAATGCACACTTTTCCACAATGCATTGGAAGAGTTGGGCTGCGAGTGACAGGCCTTTTGGCAAACTCCAAGCGGACTGTCATGTGCCTTTTACTGAGGAGTGGCTTCCATCAGGCCACTCTACCATAATGGTCTGATTGGTGGAGTGCTGCAGAGATGGTTGTCCTTCCAGAAGGTTTTCCTATTTTTTTTGTAATTTACCTTTATTTTACCAGGCAAGTCAGTTATGAACAAATTCTTATTAACAACGGCCTGGCAGGAGGTAATAAAAAAAGCCTAAGGACACAAATAAGGAGAAGAGACTTTCTTGGGCCAAGAAGCATGAGCAATGGACATTAGACCGGTGGAAATCTGTCCTTTGGTCTGATGAGTCCAAATTTGAGATTTTTATTTCCTCCACAAACACCCGACCTCAACCCAATTGAGATGGTTTGGGATGAGTTGGACCGCAGAGTGAAGGAATGGCAGCACATACAATTAATGATGCACATATTAATAATCTGAGGTATCGTAGACGTTATCACTCTGTAGGACATTTACAGGAAGACATACAAACATACAGAGATAGAGGGATGAGAGAGAGAAGGGGACAGAGATAGAGGGAGGATTACAGAGAAGGGGACAGAGATAGAGGGAGGATGAGAGAGAAGGGGACAGAGATAGAGGGAGGATGAGAGAGAAGGGGACAGAGATAGAGGGAGGATGAGAGAGAAGGGGACAGAGATAGAGGGATGATTAGAGAGAAGGGGACAGAGATAGAGGGATGATGAGAGAGAAGGGGACAGAGATAGAAGGACGATGAGAGAGAAGGGGACAGAGATAGAGGGAGGATGAGAGAGAAGGGGACAGAGAGATAGAGGGAGGATGAGAGAGAGGGATGATGATATCTGGTTCAGAGAGGGGCTAACTCTTGCACGATCGCAGCAGGAGACGACACAGGGGAAGATGAGAAGAGGGAGTGGGGGTGGGGAGTGTGTGTGTGTGAGAGAGATGGACTGAGAGAACCCATTTCACCTTGTTGAAGGCTGAGAGAGAAATATTGTGAAAACCCTCTTCACCTTGTAGAGAAAACATATGAAGATAGAAAAACAGAGAGAAACAGTGACATAGACAGAGATGGGTAGAGTGCCCATTTACCCACTAGACGTGTCCATGGACAGGTTGGTTGTTAAGCAACAAAACTATGGGGAAAAACAGACGGGTTGGCTTAGATTGATGACAACATAAAAACTATATTTCGTCTCCAATGTTTATTGAAAACATAAATACATTTCCACAATGAGCACTTGTTGTCTCTCAAATACATTGTTACAATTTTAGCCTTATTAGCCTTGACCTGAAATCAGTTAAACCACTTCAAGACAAGGGCATTCGGAGTGGTGCAGCGGTCTAAGGCACTGCATCGCAGTATTGGTTTGATCCCAGGTGCTGTCACAACCGGCCTTGACCGGGAGTCCCATAGGGCGGCGCACAATTGTCCCAGCTTCGTCCGGGTTAGGGGAGGGTTTGACCAGGGGGGCTACTTGGCTCATCGCTCTCTATCGCCTGCAGGTGTTATCTCCGACACATTGGTGCAGCTGGCTTACGGGCTAAGCGAGCGGGTGTTAAGAAGCGCGGTTTGGCGGGTCATGTTTCGGAGGACACATGACTCGACCTTTGCAGCGATGAGACTAGATCGCAATTGGGAGAAAAAAAGGGGGTAAAATGATAAACTCCCAAAAACACACAAAAAGAATTCCTCTGAACAAGACATGGTATCAAGAACAAGATGAAACTAGCTGAAACGAGTCACTTACGATTCTCCACGTGGCAGTTTTTTGTCAATGTTGCTAACTATCTGGCCATCCAGAATCCCGACTCAACTCATAGACCTTTGCACTTGTTTTCGTGACGTTGTCAACTAACCCATCTATAGAGAGGAGAGAAAGCAGAGAAAGGAGAGGGAGAAAAGAGCGCTGGAAGGTAGAGGTGTTCTCTCAGATCCTTTATGTGACGTTAACACACACTGACACAGCGGCAGACACATGCACACACACAGACACACCAACACACACAGACACACGCACACAGACACACACTCCTCATTCTGTCCTCTCTCTACTCACTCCATTCTTCTCTCCTCTCCTCTCCATAGGACAGGAATATGTGCTATACTTGTTGTTATTTCTCTCATCCCCCCGCACCCCCTCTCGCTTTCTCCTCCCCTCGATCCCTCCACATGTCAAAGATAATAAAACAAACCACTATAGTAAATACTACAGTATACTACAGTCCTACAAAAACACTACCGTTTTTTTAACTATAGTGATACTACTGTATTTATACCAAAGTAAACTAAATAATTTTTTATGTGGGTCCTCTCATCTCCTTAGGACAGAGGTGAAAAGCAATAACTGCTATACCTTGTATGACATGTTTTTTTCTCTCTTTCTTCTTCTCCTCCCTCCTTCTTCCTCTCTCTCTCTCCCCCCCTCCTTTCCTCTCGCCTCTCCTCCCTTCAGGACAGTGCAGAGACAGAGGTGGACAGGAATAAGTGCTGTACTTTGTGTAATATGTTCTTCACGTCGGCCATCGTGGCCCAGTCTCACTACCAGGGCAAGACACACGCCAAGAGAGTACGACTGGTACTGGGAGAAACACCCAGCTTACCTACTGCTACCAACAGCCCTACCACCACAGGTAACACAGACACACATACACTACCGTTCAAAAGTTTGGAGTCACTTCTAGGCAGAGTTGCAAAGAAAAAGTAATATCATCCTCTGTCCAGTGTCTGTGTTCTTTTGCCCATCTTAATCTTTTCTTTTTATTGGCCAGTCTGAGATATGGCTTTTTCTTTGCAACTCTGCCTAGAATGCTAGCATCCTGGAGTCGCCTCTTCACTGTTGATGTTGAGACTGGTGTTTTGTGGGTACTATTTAATGAAGCTGCCAGTTGAGGACATGTGAGGCATCTGTTTCTCAAACTAGAGCATATAATCAAACCCACATCTGGAGCATCAACCCACAAATGCTGATGCTCCAGATACTCAACTACTCTAAAGAAGGCCAGTTTTATTGCTTCTTTAATCAGCACAACAGTTTTCAGCTGTGCTAACATAATTGCAAAAGGGTTTTCTAATGATCAATTAGCCTTTTAAAATGATAAACTTGGATTAGCTAACACAACGTGCCATTGGAACACAGGAGTGATGGTTGCTGATAATGGGCCTCTACGCCTATGTAGATAGTCCATAAAAAAAGTTCCAGCTACAATAGTCATTTACAACATTAACAATGTCTACACTGTATTTCTGATCAGTTTGATGTTATTTTAATGGACAGAAACAAGGACATTTCTAAGTGACCCCAAACTTTTGAACGGTAGTGTATACGTTTCCACACACACACACACACACACACACACACACACACACACACACGCACACAAGCTGGCACGCACACAAGCTTGCACACACGTACACACACCAAACACGCTCACTCACACATGCATGCACCCCACACCACCCCCCTCCCCCCAAACACACACATGCACACAGACTGATTGAACTCTTTATCTGTTTACATATGTTTGTGGATTCTTCTCACACCTTTTAGTAACCTCTTCCCTGGAGCACACACACATTCACCCAGTATATAAAAAAATATGTGGTAAAACATCAACTCTCATATATCGATGAACGTAAGTGTGCGTGTGTGTGTTTGTGTGTGTGTGTGTGTGCGTATGAAACACAATCCCTTCCATTTAACACACATCAGACCAAGGTCATAACCGACGTAGCCAACAGATTTAATGGAACTGACCCATTTGTCTACCTATGTGCCAGAACAACAGAGTGCCTTAGGGTACAATGTGCTATTGTACACTGCTCTCTGGATGCTTTAGCTTTGTCCTTGCCATTCACATATGCCTGCAACATTGAAACAACATCCAGATGATAGGATGCCATACCTACTAGCTCTCACAGTCTCACGTCAGAATTCGACGTTCATCCATGTTTCTCGTCATTTCTAAGTGTTTAAGGTTAAGTTTAGGCATTAGCTCCACATTTGTAATGACAAGTATTAACTCTGAATAGTTAAGGTTTGGTATTAACGCCAAATGGTTAAGGTTAGGTATTAACTCTGAGTGGTTAAGGTTAGGGTGAAGGTCTGGGAGAGGCTTAAAACGAAAATATAAAAAAACAACTTTCTATTGCTGAATTGAAACATGCAACCTTTGGAATCAGAGGCAGATGCTTACGCCCATCCACCATCTCCGTCCACCATCCGCATCCACCATCCACATCCACCATCCACCATCCCCATCCACAATGCCCTAATAAAACCAAAATGTAGAGAGCGAGAGAGCGAGAGAGAGAGAGAGAGAGACCAGTGTCTAGGGAGTGGCATACATTTACAATATAAAAAAACTATCTAGAAAAGGAAGTGATCACTGCAGATAGTATTGGATTTAAATGAAGGTTTGGGTTAACTTTGAAATAACTTTGTCCTAAATCAAATCAAAGTGTATTGGTCGCGTACACATATTTGCAGGTGTTATAGCAGGTGCTGTCAGGCAATAGGCTTCTCTATGTAGCTATGGTCAGAGTCTGACAGTGTCGTTCCTTTCTGTTTCTTTGTGGGTTTTGGGTGGATCTCTAATTAGAGGCAGCTGCTACCCGTTGTCTCTAATTAGGGATCCAATATATGTTGAGTCTGTCCTTCACTTGGGGTGGGTTGTTATCGATGTATGTCGCAGTCACGGTTAGAAGTAAGTGTGCCTTTTTTTACGTCCGTTCATTTCGTGTGTTTTGGTGAACGTGACGGTAGTTTATAGTGTGTCTGTGTCTTGTAGTTCGCCATTTGTTCTATTATATATAGTACAAATAAATATCAATGTCGAACTACTATCCCTGCGCTGCGTCTTGGTCTCTCTCTGCACCCTCTCGTGACAGAACAACCCACCACGATGAGACCAAGCAGCGTAACTGGGGAGAGAGGGAGAGAGGTGGTGCCGCCTCGTTATGCGCGACGCGCAAGACTAGGCAACGCCCGCAAACAACCCCAAGGTAATCTTGGGGGGGGGGCTATGGGGCTGGTCAGGAGTGGAAGAGGAGGCACCAGTCCCACTTTCCAGGTGGCATTCGCCAGACACTGAGTACGTGGGGGAATACCGACGGAGGGAGGAGTACGAGAGGATCATGGAGCTATGCTGGCTAAATATGGAGGAGTGTGAGAGCGAGAGGAGGGAGCTGGCTCTAAAGGTGCCCAAGAGGAGCATCCCCAGTCCAGGTCCGGTCGTCTACTCCAGCCTCATGCCAGAGCAGTCCGCTCCACCGGTACCCAGTCCGGGTCCGGTAATCTACTCCTCCTCCCTACCAGAGCCATCCGCTCCTCCGAAACCCAGTCTGGGTCCGATCGTCTACTCCAACTCCATGCCAGAGCAATCCGCTTCTCCGATGTCCAGTCCGGGTCCGGACCTCTGCTCTACTACCCGCACCCGAGCTCCAGTGCGTGTGCCTAGCCAGGTGCTTCCTGTGCCTGCTCCACGCACACGACCTCCAGTGCGCCTCCCCAGTCCGGTACGACCCGTGCCGGCTCCCCGCACCCAACCTCCAGCGAAGGTCAGCCGCCCTGAGCCTCCAGCCAAGTTCAGCCGCCCTGAGCCTCCAGCCAAGTTCAGCCGCCCTGAGCCTCCAGCCAAGGTCAGCCGCCCTGAGCCTCCAGCCAAGGTCAGCCACCTTAGCCTCCAGCCAAGGTCAGCCGCCCTGAGCCTCCAGCCAAGGTCAGCCGCCCTGAGCCTCCAGCCAAGGTCAGCCGCCCTGAGCCTCCAGCCAAGGTCAGCCGCCCTGAGCCTCCAGCCAAGGTCAGCCGCCTTGAGCCTCCAGCCAAGGTCAGCGCCCCTGAACCTCCAGCGAAGGTCAGCGCCCCTGAACCTCCAGCGAAGGTCAGCGCCCCTGAACCTCCAGCGAAGGTCAGCGCCCCTGAACCTCCAGCGAAGGTCAGCGACCCTGAACCTCCAGCGAAGGTCAGCGACCCTGAACCTCCAGCGAAGGTCAGCGACCCTGAACCTCCAGCGAAGGTCAGCGACCCTGAACCTCCAGCGAAGGTCAGCGCCCCTGAACCTCCTGCGAAGGTCAGCGCCCCTGAACCTCCTGCGACGGTCAGCGCCCCTGAACCTCCTGCGAAGGTCAGCGCCCCTAAACCTCCAGCGAGGGTCAGCGCCCCTGAACCTCCTGCGAAGGTCAGCGCCCCTAAACCTCCAGCGAGGGTCAGCAGCCCGGAGCCTCCAGCCACAGCTCAAGGCCTGGAGCTTCCTCCACCGGTACCCAGTCCGGGTCCAGCCGTCTGCTCCGCCTCAGTGCCAGAGCAGTCCGCTCCACCGGTGCCCATTCCGGGTTCAGCCGTCTGCTCAGCCTCAGTGCCAGAGCAGTCCGCTCCACCGGTGCCAAATCCGGGTCCAGCCGTCTGCTCCGCCTCAGTGCCAGAGCAGTCCGCTCCACCGGTGCCCATTCCGGGTTCAGCCGTCTGCTCCGCCTCAGTGCCAGAGCAGTCCGCTCCACCGGTACCCAATCCGGGTCCAGCCGTCTGCTCCGCCTCAGTGCCAGAGCAGTCCGCTCCACCGGTGCCCATTCCGGGACCAGCCGTCTGCTCCGCCCCAGTGCCAGAGCAGTCCGCTCCACCGGTACCCAATCCGGGTCCAGCCGCCTGCTCCGCCTCAGTGCCAGAGCAGTCCGCTCCACCGGTGCCCAATCCGGGTCCAACCGCCTGCTCCGCCTCAGTGCCAGAGCAGTCCGCTCCACCGGTACCCAGTCCGGGTCCAGCCGTCTGCTCCGCCTCAGTGCCAGAGCAGTCTGCCCCACCGGTACCCAATCCGGGTCCAGCCGCCTGCTCCGCCTCAGTGCCAGAGCAGTCCGCTCCACCGGTACCCAGTCCGGGTCCAGCCGCCTGCTCCGCCTCAGTGCCAGAGCAGTCCGCTCCACCGGTACCCAGTCCGGGTCCAGAGGTCTGCTCCGCTTCAGAGCCTGAGCAGTCCGCACCACCGGTGCCCAGTCCGGGCCCGGCTGTTTTCCCAGCTCCATGGCCGGAGTAGTTTACCCCACCGGTGCCCAGTCCGGGCCCGGTTGTTTTCCCCGCTCCATGGCCGGAGCCGTTTGCCCCCCCGGTGCCCAGTCCGGGCCCGGTTGTTTACCCCGATCCATGGCCGGAGCCGTTTGCCCCACCGGTGCCCAGTCCGGGCCCGGTCAAATCTCCCGCTCCTTGGCCGGAGCCGTTTGCCCCACCGGTACCCAGCCCGGGACCGGTGATAAGAAAGGGGCATGGAAAAAAACTGTCCACGTCGCCGGAGCCAGAGCCGCCCCCAAAGGACTAGTTTTTCCCTCCCAAATTAACCCCCCCATGTTTTTGTGTGCCCTTTTTTTTGGCGTCCGGGAGTCCGCGCCTTGGGGGGTGGGTACTGTCAGGCTCTGGCCATAGAGAAGCAATAGGCTTCTCTATGTAGCTATGGTCAGAGTCTGACAGTGTCGTTCCTTTCTGTTTCTTTGTGGGTTTTGGGTGGATCTCTAATTAGAGGCAGCTGCTACCCGTTGTCTCTAATTAGGGATCCAATATATGTTGTCTGTCCTTCACTTGGGGTGGGTTGTTATCGATGTATGTCGCAGTCACGGTGAGAAAAAAGTGTGCCTTTTTTTACGTCCGTTCATTTCGTGTGTTTTGGTGAACGTGACGGTAGTTTATAGTGTGTCTGTGTCTTGTAGTTCGCCATTTGTTCTATTATATATAGTACAAATAAATATCAATGTCGAACTACTATCCCTGCGCTGCGTCTTGGTCTCTCTCTGCACCCTCTCGTGACAGGTGCAATGAAATTCTTACGTTTCTATCTTAAGCTGTGCAGTAGAATGTCTCGCAAATACAATATAAATAATAAAAAAATCTAAACAATAAATCAAGTAATGACAGAACAGGTCCAATTAATAATTAAACTTCCTGATTGTCAGTTCGATTTGCTCAGACACACAAACACACACACACACACAACGTGTCAGTTTGGTGAAGGTGCATTCAGGGAAGTTGCCAAGGTTTAGTGACAGACCTGGGAGGAAGGAAAGAAGGAACGAGAGAGAAGAAAAGAAGACAAGTGGAGGAGGATGGAAGGATAGATCAGGAGGGATTACAATCAAAAGTAACCTTCAGCAAACACACACACCTGTCTATCTCTCACACACACACCTGTCTATCTCTCTCTCACACACACACACCTGTCTATCTCTTTCAGAAACACACACACCTGTCTATCTCTCACACACACACCTCCCTCTCTCACACACACACCTGTCTCTCTCTCACACACACACCTGTCTCTCTCTCACACACACACCTGTCTAACTCTCAAACACACACACTTCTCTCTCTCTCACACACATCTCTCCTTCTCAAACACACACACACCTCTCTCTCACACACACACCTCTCTCTCACACACACACCTGTCTAGCTCTCTCACACACACACCTCTCACTCTCACACACACACCTCTCTCTCTCACACACACACCTCTCTCTCTCACACACACACACATCTCTCTCTCACACATACACCTCTCTCTCTCACACACACACCTCTCTCTCACACACACCTCTCTCTCTCTCACACACCTCTCTCTCTCTCTCTCACACACACCTCTCTCTCTCTCACACACATCTCTCTCTCTCACACACATCTCTCTCTCTCACACACACACATCTCTCTCTCACACACACACCTCTCTCTCTCACACACACACCTCTCTCTCTCTCACACACACACATATCTCTCTCTCACACACACACCTCTCCCTATCTCACACACACACCTCTCTCTCTCTCTCACACACACACCTCTCTCTCTCTCACACACACACCTGTCTATCTCTCACACACACACACACACCTGTCTCTCTCTCACACACCTGTCTATCTCTCACACACACACATGTCTATCTCACATACACCTCTCTCTCACACACCTCTCTCTCTCTCTCACACACACACACACCTGTCTATCTCTCTCACACACACCTCTCTCTCTCTCACACACACACCTCTCTCTCTATCACACACACCTGTCTATCTCTCACACACACCTCTCTCTTTCACACACACACACACCTGTCTGTCTCTCACACACACCTCTCTCTCTCTCTCACATACACACCTCTCACTTTCACACACACACACACAACTCTCTCTCTCTCACACACACCTCCCTTTCACACACACACACCTGTATCTCTCTCACACACACATCTCCCTCTCTTACATACACACCTCTCACTTTCACACACACACACCTCTCTCTCTCACACATACACACCTCCCTCACACACACACACACCTTTCTCACTCTTTCACACACACACCTCCCTCTCACACACACACACCTGTATCTCTCACACACACACACCTCACTCTCTCTCACATACACACCTCTCACTTTCACACACACACACACACACACACACACACACACACACACACACCTCTCTCTCTCACATATACACACACCTCTCTCTCTCACACACATACAACTCTCTCTCACACACACACCTCTATCTC